>JAKCPI010019972.1:0-53891 GCA_023213315.1 Euborellia annulipes | reverse complement strand
ATTTATACCAGTTGGTATAAATATAATACATTTCACTGCCCACGGTAATTCGTATTATTTTTATTCTCCCAACCATTTAAAACGTCTTATAATTAATATTTCTAGCTTAAAAGCTCGTTAATTCGTTCTGTTTTCAAGAGAGTATCAAGTTTTTCTCGTTCATTTGTAATCTTTTCACTGAAGGGAGAGCGAAATTGGGCCTCTCTTATACATTTCTCTTTCCTTTTTCTACTGTGGTACCGAAATTTTTTGTGACTGAGATTTTCAAAAAATATTCATACTTAAAAGAATACTCGATACTTTTCTTTCGATACGATACCAAGTACAAGTATCGATACTTTTTTTTGATACCACATCTCTAATAACAAGTATTTCGTTTAAAGTATAAATGGCCTAGGATACTTTAAAAAATACTTGACTGGTTAAGGGACTTTCCTTTCGATACGATTCCAAGCACAAGTTTTTTTCGATACTACACCCCTACTAATAATATTTTGACTTATTGACTGTCTCTGTATATTGTTGATAAAATTTGTAAAAAAAAGAAGATAAATATTTATTTTTATAATCCAGTAAAAGATAATTTATTAATAGGGGACAAATAAAATAAAAATTATTTATTTCTATCAGTGGCGAATAATAAATAAAAGATCTAATCGATTGATCATTGGGGATTTCAATAATTAATAGTTTCCATCCAATAATTAATTTTCGGATTAATAAATTCATTTTTTAATAAATTATCATTACCACGGGAGGTTTGGTGATGATGATGATGATTTGTTAACGATTTTTCGTGTTATTGTATATGTCGGGTTAACACCCCACCTCAGGGGAGAAGTCGTGTATATAATTCCATCGCTTGTTGCCCGAGGGAATTTCGCCAGTTTGCCATTTTCCAGGAGGCCTTTTGTTCAAGGGGACAATAAGCTGCATGCCTGTTTTTTTTCTTTTTTATTTAATACTATATCTATCCGTCGTCATCTGGATGCAACGACTCCACGTGTTTTATACGATGCGATGCATGTTACCGATAAGATCCTCTCTCTCTCGTTACCAATTAAACCGAATATAGGTTTTCGATAACCACCTGGGCCATATCTGGCTCTCAATCGCAATCTCTCTGATAATAATATCTTTTTTAAAATTTTGTGGACAAAAAATAATATCCTTGTTGCAAAAATAATATGATCCGTTAAGAGAAAGGAGGTGTTAGTTGCTATTCGAGGAGCCGATAAGAGTTGAACAACTCGAGTTCAAAACCATCTCATGGCAAAATCTATCCTAAGGAAGGAAACGAAAACACACCTCAGTATTATTCCCATTAAAGTTACCACTCAAAGTAACTACAACGTGTCAGTTCTGTCACTAATAACTGAAGAGAATTGAGTTGTGATTCAGATTTGTTTTGTTCCGTTTTTCATCCATGCTTAGAACACTGTTTCTTAAGATGTCTTGAGATATCCTCAAAATACTAAAATCGAAAATACTATAAAAGTTTTTGGTGGAATTTTTACCAGGAATGAAAGTTAGAAGAAAATGCAGCCAGAATTTTTTCTGTAAAAAATATATTTTTAACAGTTAAGGTTTCGACTTTGGTTAAAGCCATCTTCGGAGCTATAAAAGAATGAAACAATTTTCTTTTATACATATAGTTTCACAATCATTATTAGAGAATGAAAATCATACCTGTTAGCAGCATATTGGGGCTACGCCCTCTGCCTTCGACGAGAAATTGCAAAATTTTAAGGTTTTAAATTTCCCTCTCTGAATTAGATTTAAATTTCCCACTCTAACTCCACTTCCTTTTTTTTCTGACCAATCAGCGCCCTGAAAGGCGCATACACACAGAGACAGGAAGTCAGCCGCTAGCGCTTTATATTATAGTATGATGATAATACCAAATATATGTATATTATGACAACTAACAGGTATGATTTTCATTCTCTAAAAATGATTGTGAAACTATTATTGTAGAAAGAATTAAAGAAAAGAGCAATTGCAGCTACCTTTAATTCGTTTATTAATCACTTCAAGCCGACGTTTCGGTCAGATATACGACCACCCTCAGGGCTGAAGCGTGTCAACAAAATTCCCCAAAAAGTCGAATGTCCTTATTTTAGTCATTGTTAAATGGCAAGAAACAATTTACACAATTGCGCCTTTAGACTTTTTGGGGAATTTCGTTGACACGCTTCAGCCTTGAGGGTGATCATATATCTGACCGAAACGTCGAATTGAAGTGTTTAATAAACGAAATCAACGTAACGTTTTTTCTTTATTCCTGTCTACAAGACACTTCACCAAACACTCACACTAATAAAAAAAATTGTTTCATTGTTTTATAGCTCTATGGCTTTAACTAAGGCCCCAACGAAGGGAGGGGGCAGCAGCACAAAACTCAACGCAGCCCCGGGAGGGGGGGGGGGGGGGGGGGTCGCTTTTGGCGATGGTGGTGTGGGCAACAAAACACAACCAACCTTTTTTCCCCAAAAAAAAAAATTTTACTCCAAACCCCCAATTTTTTTTTTAAAAAAACGTTTTTCTCCAACGAAAGATGGAGGGAAAACGAGGAGTGTCGCTGCGAAACGTTAGCTGTTAAAAATATTAATATATTTCTAAAGAAAAAATTCTGGCTGATGAAAATTTATAAGATTACGCTGAAAATCTACAATAATTCGTAGTTTTTTGTTTGATGGATGTGATAGATTGAAAGATGAAGGAAAATCTCTTAATTTGTCTTTCCTTGTGAAGCCCCCCCCCCCCTCGCAAGGGGACGCGTCATATAGTTTGAGAACAGCAGTTCTAATAATTGAACAAGTAGCTATTAAGGGAAATGGGGCAGGAGCAGCCAAAAATAAAGCCTCCTTTTACAAAATAATAAATTGGGCAGAAAAGTCTTCTTTTATAAACGGAGGCTCTTTATTTGGCTGCTCCTACTCCTTTCCTTTAGGAAGATATTCAGCCACTTTATTCTTAAAATATTTTTAAAAAATCAATAAATTCGAGTACTGTTGAATAAACAATATTGCATTTTCAAGCCATGTATTTATGTTAAGATACTTTCATACTGATTTAACCTAATTCCAAATAAATCTTTCTTATATATTGAACGAAATTCCGCACAATTTTAATACAAAGTTATTTTCCCCCTTTTTTTTTATTTTAAAAGTAGAAATAAAAATAAATCATACACGTATTTTAATTTTCTTGTACCACATTTGTTTAAATCAAAAACTTTTGCCGAAAAAAAAAAACTTCTCTAAGCCCTTTAAGCCTTTTAAAAATAGATAATACTTATGATTGTATGGATCATAAACTTCAACTTTTTTTTTCCCCTCACCAAATTTTTACTGAATATATATTCTTTTATTTTCCCAACGTATTTTCATATAATCTAACGGAGAGTTTTTTTTTTATTATGCACACGAGAAACAATGAAAAATGCTATGATTTATAAATTTAATGTACTATACATACATTTTACGGCGGCGTTTTATATAGATTATGTCGCTAGTTGACCTAGAGAATAATTTTTAATTTTTTATTTAAAAAATAAAAAAAAGAGAGAGACGAATTACCTTTGCTATCAAAACGTTTAAAATTAATATCGTTAAATTGTCTCTAATTATTTTTAATGACGTCGAAACATCAGATTATTGAAGCTGGATGAAAAAAAAAAAATTTTTGATTTTTTTGTGAGAGAGGTTATGGTTCTTTATTTACCCGAGATGCTTTCGTGTACGCAGACACACACCACAATCCCATCCGGCATCTGATCGTAGCCATCTATCGGCACCTCGTGAAGTCTTTCCTCTTCTGCGTTCATTTCTACCCAATGAACTAATCCTTATTGTTCGTTCCTTTTATCCAGCCTCTTATATGTTAAGGAGGATGTCCTAGTTAGATTGGTGGCTTGTTTCTAGAGCCCACCAATCATAAATTTATCCGTTATTCAACTCTTGAAATAACAAATTTAAAAATTATGGTGTAACTGCCCGCACAGCACACACATTTCTCTTCTATTCGATGCCCACTCTTATTTTTTTTTATTAATTCGCTCTTCTGGAAAATTTTTTATTTAAATTCGATTAACAACTTCACCTTTGAACTTGATTTATTTGTGTTGGGTTTATCTTTATCCTCTTACTACTTTGATTATTTTTTAACCAATTTTTTTATGAGGTGAATATCCTCAAGATATACCGTTTTAATTTCCATTTTAAACATGTTTTTTGAAAGGGGACGGATGAATTTTTATTTATTATTATAAATTTATCTAAAAAAAAAAATCATGAATATTTAGTTGAAAATAAAATTACTTTTTTTTATCAACTTGAGGTGTTGTATCAAACCAATTTGGATTATTATTTTTGCTTATAATTTCAAAATAAAGAAAATCTTATATTTTTGTAGTATTTATTTTAAATTGTCTTAAAAGGAGCTCTTAGGGTGATATCTTCTAAAAAACCTCCTTTCACCTTCTTAACGTATGAGGAGTCATAATCCAATTTTAAGAATGATAAATGGACGATTTTATGCACGAAGGAACCAAGCACGCTTGATTCCTTTAGGCATAACATCGTTCAAATAACACGGACTTAAATAGTCATAGGCTTATGAGTACTATTAAAATTCTTATTAAATATAAAATTATTCATCCCCAAAACCATTTTATTCACGTATTATACGATAAGGATTCAATCCTTATTTATAAGGGCTATAGAAATTAATAATATTTAATAAAAAGTTTAATACTTAATTTTTATTTAATTAAATATCGCTATATCGCTATGTTTGAAATGAATAAGATTTTATAGATTGATTTAACAAATGTGCAAGCTTATTGTTGGTGGGTCAAGCTTCCCATGGCTCTCGGGAATCGAACCCAGGATCTCCAGTCTTTCTGGATACCAGAGAGTATTTGTTGGTGTAGGCCATTGGGCGTTTTTCTCGATCGGTGTGCGTTGGCAATGAGCAAAATATTCTGCCATTGAGCAAAAAATGCCAAAGCTCACCGATTAGGCAAAAATGCTCAATGGCAAAACATTTTGCTGAATGGCTAATCGGTGGCATTGAGCAAAACGTTTTGTCCAAGAGCGTTTTGCTGTTTGTTATTGGTGTGCGTCCAGCCTTAATCATAGAACTTTTATCTTGTGATTTTTCAATCAATGTCCTAAATGACATTTGTTCTTTCCACATTCAAATCACACAATTCGCCCTTATACCACCTGGGCGATTCTTTTGATTCTTCATCTTGCCTTAGTAAACAAGAAATAACTAAATTCTATATTATTTTGTTGAGAAAAAAAAGGATATTGCTTTTGTCTGCAAAAAGGCTTTCCAATATTTTTTGTTATTTATAGATTTTATTTTATTTTTTTTTTTAATTCAATTGATAAAAGTGAATTTTATTCATCTAATGGAAGAGGAAATATTACATTCTTCATCTGTCTTTTCTCCTCTAAATGTATTTATTTTCTACATTTGAAAAAAAAAAGAGACTGAGTTTGAGGATATATATATATAATTTTAAATTTCAATTCACGCCCACCTTCACTTTAAAAACGAACAAAAAAACAAAAAAAATAATATAGGGGTAAAATAAAAAACCCTTCTCGCAAACAAACGATTGGAGAGGACTTTACAAACAGACAGAATTTTTTTTTCCTTGTATTCCCATGTGACAATGATAAAAACAAATCAATCACCTTTTTTCCCTCCCCCGAATCCTTTAGGGAAATAATATTATTGATTCCTAGGGGTGGCCATTTGGGTGGTGTGTTTCGAATATGTTCTAATTAGAAATAAATAAAAAAAACACACACAAAGGGAGTGGGAAACGTTTATTGGAAAAAATTTATCAATTATCAATCATTCATCATCAAAAAACGTTTAATTGTTAAAAGAGAGAGGGGAGAGGAGGGGAGGGAAACTCAATCGTTGGACAATTATCGAATCTCATAATATTTGCATTTGAATTTGGTCAAAGATAATGCTCAAATAATTATTGATTGTTACGTTTTGTTCAAAAAATTTTCTACTATATCGGTGTAAGCAGGCAAAAAATTAAGTTGATTTAAAATTAAACGAGTATTTTTACTATTAGTTATGGTGAACCACCATGTTTTTAAATTTTATATATCGGCGTAAACTAAATATATGTTCACACGAAAAATCTGGTGTGATAAGAACAGTACACACGCGTGGCTCAGAGAGAATACACTAGCTTCTCGTGCCTAGGACACGGGGTTTGCTTCCCGCCCCAAGCGAGAAAAATTTATTTCATTTGAATCGGCTATCAATCGTTTGAAATAAATAAGGATGGAGTCTAAATGGCTTTAGATGGCGAAATAAAAATAGCCTAGAAACTTCATTCCCGCTCAGGGGCCCACATCTTGTGGGTACGTGGATGGCGACCACGAGCTGCCCGAGCTGGGACAGGCAGTTCTGCTCTTTGTATGTCTGTCTCTTCCTTTTATATTTTCAACAGGCGTCAGACATTGCGATTAATTTTACATATCCCCCACTATCCACCTTAAAAATAATGAAAAATTCTATTATATCTTGCTAAAATATGTTTCACTCAAAGAAAATATATTGGCACTACCCTCTGATTACTCTCCGAGCCACTGACTTGTGTAGTGTGTATGTGCCTGTCAGGGCGCTGATTGGCCAGAGAAAACTGGAATTAAAGAGGGAAATTTAAAACTGACTGTTCTATCCTTCTCGGTCGCAAAAACACACGTACGTCAGAAATGGAGGGAAAGAGTTAGGTCCGCCGACCCCGTACCCTGGGAATAAGGCAATGATAAAAAAAAGAAGAAATAGAAACTTCATTTGCTAAATTAAATTAATTTTTTAAGATAAATTCACCTATGCTAAGAGATCAGAGCTTCCATTTTTCTGAATTTCATTAGATACCATTTAATTTAGAAAAAATGGGGACGCAGTCTAAAAAGACCTTAAATAAATTAAAAAAAAAAAAAGATAAATTCCAAATATAAAATCAGGTGTGATAAACACAGTTAAAACCAAGTTAAAATACGCTTTTGTCCCCACCTACCCTATTCTCATTTTGTCATGAAAATTGTTTGAAGCACACTTTACTCTTGTACTTTTTTTTTTTTATAAAAAAAAACATTCACACTTTTTTCTCATTCACACACACATTCACACTGTCTTCTCGGCAACTCAGGCCATGTAAGACATTTACGATAAACGTTATTGATTTAATATACATATATGGGTTCCAGGCATTCTTATTTAAGCCATTTGGTATCCAATTGGCTTAAATAAAATCATCGGACTGCCTGGGGTCTGAACCCGCGACGTTTGGTATACGAGGTTAGCATGCTAACCTCTACACCAAGCCCCGAGGGCTACTCTTGTACTTTTTTTTTTTTTTTTTTATAAAAAAACATTCACACTTTTTCTCATTCACACTCACACTCACACACACATTCATACAGTCTTTTCGGCAACTTAGGCCATATAAGACTTTGACGATAACCGTTGTAGAGAATATATCTATTGTAGGGTCAGGCATTTCTATTTAAGTCATCTGGTATCCAAATGGCTTAAATAAAATCATCGGACTGCCTGGGTCCGAACCCGCGACGTTTGGTATAGGAGGTAGGCGCGCTACCTACTACGCCAAACTCGGGGGCTACTCTTGTACTTCATAAGAAAGATAGGAGAAATGGTTGCCATGGTATCAAAATATATATATTTTCCCATGTTTATAAATTTTGCATCTTGAATTTTAATAGAACGGTGGAAACTAAATATATCTCGACACAAAAAAATCTGGTGTGACAGGCACAGAACACAACTTTCGATTACCGAATGTAAGAGAAAGTTGTGTGCTGTGCGACCAATCAAACCAAATTTTTTCTTACCTAACGCCATAAATATTTTAATTTATACAATTTTCGATCGTTCGAGTTAAACTTGAATGATTAATTTAAGAGGCAACATTATTTTAAGCGATTTTTTGAGTGAATCCATTTATAAAGTTTTTTTTTTTGATCAATAAAAATAAATGATCAAATAGAAAATCAATTTATATATTTTAATTTATATTAATATTTCTTCGATCATCACCATCATCATAATTTTTTCTTCCTCTCCCTTCTAATCGGAATGTAATTACATTTCTTTCGATTATTATTATTTCTTTTTGAATATTAATCATTACATTTGGACATTTAACTGAGTTCAATAATAAAATTCGCCGTCTCTTAAGAGATGAAGAAGAAGACGAGGAAGATATTTATTATTTTTCCTATATATTCATCAATCACTTTTCATCTTATATCTTATCAATAATTAATGATATATGGTTGAGTAGGAAAAAAAAAGAAAAAAACTCATTAAAATTTATGTCATTTTAAGCCAATTTAATTACGTGAAAGAAACAAATGAATGTCATTCGAAAAACGATTTATTAAAATTGAATTCTTATTTGCATCAATTTCTTTCTTTTTTTCTTCTTATAAATAGATTCGATGATCATCTTGTCATGAAAAAATTATTTATAATTGAAAACAAATCATTTATTACCCATCTTAAATCATTTAATTACCGAAAATAATTTTCTAGTCAATTATTGTTGGTGTGTCATTCTGTAGCCTTTTTCAGGTACAAATTCAGACACAATCAGATGATCAGAAATGATATAAGACAATTTCTGATTGTGACTGAATTTGGACCTAATTTTAAATTTAGGCCTAGTCCTATTAGAGGTTATTGAGGCTATTGCCTCCAGAAGCGAAAAACTTAATCTAGATCAGCGTTTTCCAAACTGTGAGGCGCGCCTCCCTAGGGAGGCGCGGACTAGTCTAAGGGGAGGCGCGAATATTGGCCACCAAGATCAATTTTCCAAATGATTGCTAGTTTTATAAATAAAATAATAAAATTTAGACGATTCTAGGACGGAGGTTTTCCTTAATTAAAAACTCGATGAGCCGCAGTGGCACCGTCTTTACTGATGAGCCGCAGTGGCACCATCAGTAAAGACGGTGCCACTGCGGCTCATCGAGTTTTTAATTAAAATAATAAATATGAATAAATAAAAAAAATATTTTTATATAAATTTATATTTTTTAGTATAAAAAAAAATTTTTGTTTTTGTATTATTTTATTAAATGGGTGGGGGCGTCATACGATTAAATATTTTTAAGGGAGGCGTTGTAACATAAAGTTTGGAAACCAGTGATTTAAAGTAAGACTCATTCTAGAAAATTATACTAGGTGTAAAACCTAAAGGCGGGTCCAGGGAAGTTTTTCAGGGTTTTAATTTTTTTCTGACTAGACGCGAAGCTCGTCGAAGGCGATAGCATTGTTAATTATTTTATTTATTAGGATAAAGGGTTGAAAAATTGAAAAAAATGTTTTATAAATATATTTTAGCTAAATCGAAGCCAAATAAATAGAAAACATTCAAAAAATAGCGTTGATTATTATTTGATTAGGGGGGGATGAAGGGTTGATTATTTCAGAAGGGCCGTGGAATATTCCAAATCACTTGTTGACATTTTTTTCCAACTCTAAATATAGTTAGATTAGAGCAAAAGGTATTTTTTTTATTTTTAATAAAAAGGGAATTGTTATTTTCATCTATTTATTCCTTTACTGAGAGAGAGACGAATCTCTCGTCCAGTCGAGTCGAGCGCGTTGCCGGGGCTGCAGGCGCTGCTATCTTTTTTGTGTTTAAAGTGAATCAAAGTGAATAATTAATATAGTGTAACCCACCCTGACCACACCGTCAGCCAACACACCCTCTTGAGCGTCTTATTAAAGGTAATTATTATGCATTTTATCGTTGAAAAAAAAAATGATAGAAACAAATAATTTGACTGCGAAAAACGATTCTTTTGAATATGAAATTAAATATTTTGTATTTCGCTAAGGGTAGAGGGAGAATATAAGCTGTTGAAAGGGGGAGGGGGAGTGTAGGTGTCATTGAAAAAAAAAAAATTAGTTTTTTATTTTTTATCTTTTTTTTTTAAACACTCACACTTTTTTCTCATTCACACTCACACTCACAAACACATTCACACAGTCTTTTCGTTATACCAGCGTTTTCCAAACTGTGATGTCTAAGGGGAGGGGCGAATATTGGCCACCAGGACCAATTTTCCAAATGATTGCTAGTTTTAATATAAATAAGAATAAATAAAAAAAATATTTTTATATAAATATATATTTTTTTTACCATTAAAAATTTTTGTTTTTCTATTATTTTATAAAATGGGGGGGGGGGGGGGAGGGAGGCGTCATAAGATTAAATATTTTTAAGGGAGGCCTGGTAACATAAAGTTTGGAAACCACTGATCTAGATTGAGATTGTGGGTATTAAACCTTTTGTGGTTTGTATTATTATTATTATATAAGTTTTAAATTATAGACCACATTTTGTTATTAATTATTTTATTAAAAATATAAATACTGTACAACGTTTCGACTGCTTATTCTGCAGCTGTTTTCAAGTACTGTGCTCCGACTCAAGTGATATAATAGCTAGGTGGTTGAAATTTTATATTTAAGATAGGCACTCCCCTGAGACGTAATACGAAGTTTTTGAACAAAATTGGCCAAAGAGTACTAAGACTTTACTCATGTACTTTTTCAGTTTTTTGTCGATTTTCTCAAAATTCGCTCTAACGATTTTGATTAAATTCAAAAAATCAATTATTTTTATATTATATTCTATTTTGCCATTGAAATCTTTTGAAACACACTTTACTCTTGTACTTCATAGGAAAGATAGGAGGAATGGTTGCCATGGTAACAAAATATAAATATTATCCCATGCTTCTACATTTTACATCTTGATCTTAATATATCGGTGGAAACTAAATATAGATGCCTACACAAAAAATCTGGTTTGACAAGCACAGAACACAACCTTCTTTTGGTAAGTGCTGTGCGACCAGTCACACCATTATTCACAATCACACTCACACACACATACACACAGGCCATATAAGACTTTATACGATAAGCGATATTAATTAATATATCTATTGGGGGTCCAGGCATTCTTATTTAAGACATTTGGTATCCAAATGGCTTAAATAAAATCATCGAACTGTCTGGGATTCGAACCCGCGACCCTTGTTATAGAAGGCCAGCACGCTAGCCACTATACCAAGCCTGAGGGCGTAAAAATATTTAAGTCACATTAATTTATATTAATTGGTCTTTCTACATTTTATTTGTTAAACAAAAGTTATAAAAACTTAATTTCTTTTGAAAAGCCCATAATAGGGCTAGTTAAATTTTTACTATATAAAAATGTAAAAGTTTTTATTATTTTTCCCTTTTTCGTGCCCCCCCCCCCAGAAAACCGCACACTTTGTACACGCCGTAGGCCGGCCCTGTTTAAGATATGTATATTAGTTAAATTTTTCTTTTAAAAAAAAATGTGACATTTATCATTTTGAAGGGGACTGTACATTAAAATAAGTATTAACCCAAATTGATTGAATTTTTTCTATTGTTAATATTTATATACAGTTTAGTTCAAAATTACTAAATTATCCCCTTGATAAATTAATTAAATTTTTATGCGAATTGTTCTCTTTTTTTTTTTTTTTGTTTTAATTTATATTTTAATTAAAAATAAAAATGAACTTTTTTCCAACTGAATGAAGAGCGTAGCGGTTTTTTTTTTTTTTTTAATTGAAAATAATTACATATACTGTAGATAAGTATTAAAATATACATATCTTTGTTTTATGTGTGGATAAATGAAATTTTCTAAAAAAAGAAAAGGTATTTAGTGAGAATACATAAAGAGTGGGATTTTATTATTAGGAGAATTTTTAATTATAGACCACATTTTTGTATTAAATATTTATTAATAAATACTGTAGTACAGTATTTATATATTTTTAATAAATATTTAATACAAAAATATGGTCTATAATTAAAAATTCTCCTAATAATAATATTTCAAACCACAAAAGCTTTAATAAACACATTTTTTTTTTTTTTTTGGAATGGGTGCATAAGGTCCAAAGACCGAAGATTCGTGATAAAGAGTGGGATTTATTCCGAATCACAGCAACAATCATCAAAAAGCCCGCGGTTTCGATTCACGATCCAAGTGGTTCTTTTATCTGAGCGATAAAATTTATTGGAAATCAATAAGGCCCCTAATTAAAATTATTACAAAAATTATATTACTGTATATTCAGATTATACACTAGAGAAGTGAAAATTCCAAATTCACATTCATTATATAAAATTAGTCAAATAATTTCAATAATTTATTAATTTGTTTTCGAGTTATAAATGTGTTGAGTCTAGTCGTGTCGCGGCCTATTTTTTGCTCCCCTATGACATCATTACGCAAGGAAAATAGCTGGGCTTTTTCTTAAAGGTACTCTCCCTACCACTATCACAACCGGAGAAAAATCATTTCGCTGTTCTCAACAAGAATCAAACTGTGCCTAGGGAATTTCCAATTAAAAAGAAGAAGTCCCGTTAACAGAATAACAATATTAATTTAAAAAAAAAAATTATTTTAAGTCGGCTACACACGTAACTGCAAACTTGACAAGCATGCATGTGCAATCCTTTTGTACGAGCATGCACAAATCACCACACGGCACAAGCATGCTTGTGCAAGCAAATGCTTATGCCAAAAATTAACCTAAAAATGTCAAACTCGGAAGGTTATTTATTCAAAGATAACGAGAAATACTCACGTGCTTTAAACAGAGACATAATAAATATCAAATATCAAGACGTCTATAAAATGGCGGAGAGTTTTTCTTGTGCATGATTAAAATTCACTCGAGCATCAAGCGGCTTGCACAATTAAAATGCTTGCGCGAAATTCTCCTACAGACGCTACAGTTTGCTTGTACAAAAAGATTGCACGTGCAAGTTTGCAGTTACGTGTGTAACCGCCTTAAGGGCTTGAGAAAATTTTTCGATTATTATTAATATTAATACATTAAAGGATAAAGTGCTTCGAAGGGATTAAGGTGTAAGGATGAGTGGCCGGCCCAAGGAGTCCATTTACTCTGGGCGATTGTATTAGCTTAATGAAGATGGGCAGTTGGGGCCATCAAAGTCTGGCTTGCAATGCGTGTCCATCGACAGACTACCTGAGGGAGACCAAGCCCTTCCTTACCTTTGAGATCCTTGGCCTTTGGCCTTTAATGCGCCTTGTTTCATTTACTCGCCTCAAGGCATCGCTAATTAAATAGTATCCTACTTGCTCAATGGAATTATTCAACGTGTTAATCCGAAATCTGAAAATAACTCTTTTAGAAACGAAATAATAATAATTCTTTTATATAAATAAATATCGAAAATATAAAATTTATTTTCTAATACTTTGATGTAGTCTCGTTATTCAGCACCTTGCTTTCAAATTTCTTTTTAAGATGTGGGAATTACCTCGATAAAAAAGTTATTTTAAAAGGGGAATTAGGAACTAGAATTGTTTGCTTATTTTGCTAAGAGATGGCGTTAAGATCGTGTCTGCTCTAACCAATCAGAACGTTTGTTTTGAACTCTCACGTCTTTCATTTTGTTCGTTAGTTTTTACAATTTATTTATATTTCTAAAGAAGGCGGAAGATATTTTAAATTTCCCCTTCCAATTCAGAAGAGAGAGGAAATGGAAGAATCATTTTCATTTAATGAAAAAGAAAGCATACCAATGTAATATTTTCATTCATACTATAAAATTCACTTATTTCGACATAAATACTATAATGTCATCATCAGTTCAAAAACTAAAAAGAGTAATGTATTATACAAATTTACAAAAAAGTTAAAAATCCAAAATAATAGTCTACATCACATATTATTTGAAAATATTCATAGTGTAAGAAGGATATGAAAATGCAGGCAGCCAAAAATAAAAACAATCTCGATACTCAGACGTTTCAAATAAAACTTATTCACCCATCCTCAGTGAACAGTTTTAAAGAGGATGGGTGAATACATTTTACCCGAAACGTCTGAACGTCCTCAGAGTATCGAGAGTGTTTTTATTATTTTTGGCTGCCTGCATTTTCATATCCTTCTTACATATATTTCCAACCATTAAATATTCATAGTGATTTTATAGATTAAAAAAAATTTTATTATCAATAATTTTTTAATTTTAGTCAAAGAAATTTTATAATTTTAGAAGCCTCTCTTATTTGCTCTTAACATTTCGGTTGTGTCTTCTGACATTCAAAGACACGTTCTAAAATGTAAGAAAAATCAATACAATAGATTTCCTAAAAAAAAATCTGATAAGTTATATATAAAATAATTAAATAACGTTATCATTAATATTATTATTATTATTATTTCAATACTCTTTTGAGAAGAATCTTTCTTCTGCTCTCTTCAGAAAACTTTTTTTTTTTGCAAAAAAAAAAAAAAAAAGAAATGAAAACTTTTTTAAACAAGTGACAGCTGCAAAAGTTTTATCTCTCAAAAATTATATTATTAAAAAAAAAAAAAATATTAATCAAGTTAGTCTTTTTTTTTAATATTATTTCTACATTATATTATTTAATTAAGTCATTCAAGCTTAGGAAAAAAAAGTTAGTTCGTTCTGGATTCGTAATAAAGTTTTTTTTTTTTTTCGATTTATAATAACGTTGGAACGAAACCCAACAGTGAGACGGGAGTTGGGTGGGAATTAGAAAGAGTTATTAATTAAGCGAAATAAATCTCATCTTGAAAGATATTATTTTTAAGTATAAATGTGGAATTTATTTGATTGGTTGGCTGACTTTCTTGAAGGCTGATTTTGAGGTTTATTATACGGCAACTGAATCGTGAGTTGTGGAAGGACTTTGGTGATTGGTTATTATATGAAGGCCAGGCCATTGCAAGGCGTGTCATATGTGTGCTTGAATGCTTTTCACGGAGTGGGAGGTGGGAGTCACTCTGTTCAGTTTGAGATAGGTCAGTAGCCGTGGGTGGGTGGAATGTAAAATATAATTAGAATTTATTTAAGAGGGTTCATTGACGTCACATCATCGCCGGGTTTTAATCAGTGCTCAAAATCATCCGGAAGAGGGAGAGGGAGTGAGGATATATATGTAGGAGGGAGCTCTAAATTTGTATCTCAAATAATTTAGAGATTTTAATTCATAGGATTAATTAATCGGAGGTGATTTAGTGGTGCAAAACACGACTAAAAGTTGGGGAAAATTGAATTTTCTTATAACGAGAAGGGCATTCCATTGTTTTTAACGATTAAAAAAAAAAAATTGTGTGCTTTTATGAAACCACGATGCATGTGAAACTTTTTTCGGATCGTGGGCGTTTAACTGAAAATTTTCAGAAAATTATTCAATTAAGGGTATTAAAATTGCGTTTTTAATCTTAACTTAATAATTGGAAAATGGGAAATCAATAGACACATGTTAAAAACTGAGAACAATAGTTAATTAGCAATTGAAGTTTTGAATCATTTTAAATTATTTTAAAAATTATATTTTATCAATTTAAAAATTGAATAATTAAATCTCACAATTATTCTTTTATAATTCGTCATATATATTAAATTTCAACTTTCCTATTTTTGTCGTCACGGCTTGTGACGTCATGGCTTGTAGCGTCACGGCCTTTGACGTCACGGCTTGTAACGCGACATACTGATAGAGGAACGGAAAAAATTTGAGGCAATCAAATAAAAGTTTCACTTTAAAAAAAAATTACCTAAATTAACAATCGTTTGCCCGCTGAAGTCTTAGCAGAGGAGCTTAAGTTTTTTGAAGTGAAACTTCCAACTCATTAAGAATTGCGCTTTGAGTGAAATGCATCGAACTTATTCTGAAAAAGTTTCACTTCAAAAAACTTAATCTTTTCTTTCAAAGAGCATTTCTTAATGAAAGAAGAAGTTTCACTTCAAAAAGGGGGAACGAAGACTAATTAAAAAAAAAAAAATTTTTTCCAAGTCTTTAAATTGAGAGAATTTGGTTGGTAACCTATATTTTTGAAAGAAGATAAAATCGATAATGCGAAATATTATCCTCTAGTCAAAAGCCTTTTATCTCGGAATTTATCTCTTTATGTTTTTGTTTATTTTTTTTTTTGCCATTAATATTATGTTCACGTGTAGTCAGTCAGTGGTGCTACTAACCTTCAAAAAAAAAAACAAAAAACTTAAATTCTTTTATATTATTGACTGTGTGTTTTGCCCCCACCCCCTCACACTCTCTGTTCTATCCATCTCTCTGAGTTGTTTATTTATTTTTGGGACAAATCGGCGCCCCGGTCATTTGTCACGGCGCTGATGTGCCGCAATCACATCACTCGTCACCCGATATTAATATTGATCATCAATATATAAACAATATTTCAGTTTTTTTTTCTTTTTTCGGTGACGATGTTGCTGGGATATAAATCATCATATCATCCCCCTTTCTCTCTCTTCAATTGTTTGGGTATTTATAATTCTTGAACGAAATTTGCACAGGTTGTCGATATATCCCTTTTTTTGTTTTACTTTTATCATTGGAGATAATTCAAAAATTAATCCTTGGATTCTTGGAATAAATAAATTTAACGAAGCAATAATTAAGAGGAATATTTTAATAAATTAATTAAACTTCACAAAAACTGGAAAAATGGAGTCATTAAATACAAATTCCATCTTTATATAAATCCAAAAATCTGGTGTGAATGGGGCACACCACACAACTTTCTCTTACCCTTCGGTGGGAGAAAGTTGTGCACCGTGCTGGTCACACCAGATTTTTTGTGTCGAGATATATTTAGTTTCCCATAGCACCTTAGTTTCAAACTTGCATTTTAAATGTTGACTGCTTGAAATAAACTATGGTTATTTTTCAAAATTTTAATCTCATATTTGGACATTTTATACACAATATAGAATCGTAAATAAATACAAAATTTCATAAGAATTGGAAAAAAAAATTTTAAATGCGTAAAAAGTTCCAAAGGGGACCCCCTTTTGAATCGAAATTAACATACAAATCCCTATAGGAAATTAACATTAGGCCTATGGAGGAAGAGTCGGAAAATGAATTTGAAAAATCTGAAATACTACATCAGTAAAGTGTACTTCAAAACACTTTTAGGGCAAAATGAGAATATACATTTTAAAGAGCATCTAAAAAAATAATTGATTTTTGAATTTTAAAAAATTTTGATGGAGAGAATTTTGATAAAATCGAAAAAAAACTAAAAAAATACATCAATAAAGTACTAGTACTTTCTGGCCGATTTTGTTCAAAAGCTTATTTTGAGTGGCCGGGAGGGTACCTAACTTAAATATAAAATTTCAATCCGGTAGCTCAATTCCTTCATGCTAAAAATCGTTACATATAGACACAGAGACAGACCAATTTGCGGGACACTTTTTTGTGACTCAGGGGACCTTAAAACATGTATATCCATCAAAATCCCGACATCGAATTTTTGACATATATATAAAACAAGAAAAAAATTCATTATCATTGGTTTTGTTACAACTGTGCAAATGAAATGCCCCTTTTCTCAGATTTAGGTTAATAGCGCTTGGTTCCTTCTCGCATAACATCGTCCAAACAGCGTTTTGGCCTATTCAGCGACCAGTTTCAGAAGTTCTGAAACCGCCGAAAGCGGGTGCCACGGCTAGCTCTAAAATAATTCCCTTTAGAACATGGAAGAAATAAATAAATCCGTATATGACCATCTTTTTTTATCCCATTTTGTTAAACACCCTTTTATTTTTTTAAGAGGGATTCTTTTGAAGACTTGCAATTTTTGCGAGCCTCCCCCTCACCCTTTAAAGGGATGTAATGTGTGTTGGTCTGACAATTGCACTAAGCACGCACTCTCCTTTTCCCCCCTACTTCGTGTTTAGTCTCATCCGTTTCGTTTCTATATCTTAACACATTTCAGCAGATTTCCTTCCTTTTTTTTTTTTTTTCTTTTTTTTTTGAGAATCTTTTCCTCTCCCCCAAGTGGCTTAGTCCTCTCAGAGAGAGAGATGCCTTCAGTTTCCATTTACGCCTACTTCAGCAGCTTTCTTCTTACTTCTTCCGTCTTCTGTAATTATCTTCAACATCATCCCTTGACATCATTTTATTTATCTTCAAAAAAAATTTCATTCCATCTTGACAGATATTTCATTTATTATTAATATTTATCTTTTTTTTTTTAAATTAAATAAATCTTTGAACTTTTTGGTGTAATAATTATAAATTACTACCAAAAGTACAGAGATGGAGTTGAGTTTTCTCAATTAAAAATTGAGAATCGCGGAATAGACAAAGAAAGAGACGGGTGCGGACATCCCTCTTTCTTATAGAAGAAAACGGAGAAATCAGAGGGAGGGATGGAATCGCAAATGCAACTTTTAGTTCACCCAGTTTTTAAAAAAGAGATAAAAATTTCCAAACATGTTCCAACTATTAGTCTATTTAAGAAATAAATAAAGTAAAAGATAATAACATCGGCAGGAGTATAAATTTTTTTTAAAATTTTTCAGAAACTTGTATATTATATATTCATGGTTATTTTAATAAAAAATAATAGATTTTTTTTACTTTCTTTTACCTCTATACATGTTAATATATAGAGAAAGTATTGGATTCATGTCAAAAATTCGATGTCGAGATTTTGATGGATTAGAGGTCCTCTGAATCCAAAAAAGTTGTTTTCGCGACATGTTCTGTCTGTGCGTCTGTGAACAAAATATCTCAAGAACGAAAAGAGCTAGGAGGTTTTTTTCCCTCCATTAAATGAAAGTACTAGTACTTTACTGATGTAATTTTTCAGTTTTTTTCGATTTTCTCAAAATTCGTTACAACGATTTTTTTTTTTAATAAAAAAACACACTTTTTTCTCATCCACACTCACACTCACACACACATTCACACAGTCTTTTCGGCAACTTAGGCCATTTAAGACTTTTACGATAACCGTTATTTAATAATATATATTTATTTGGGGGCCAGGCATTCTTATTTAAGCCATTTGGTATCCAAATGGCTTAAATAAAATCATCGGACTGCCTGGGGTCCGAACCCGCAACGTTTGGTATACGAGGTTAGCACGCTAACCTCTACACCAAGCCTCGAGGGCCATTTTGCCGTTGAAATGTTCTGAAGACCACTTTACTCTTGTATTTCATAAGAAAGACAAGAGAAATGGTTGTCATGGTAACAAAATATAAATATTTTCCCATACTTATAAATTTTACATCTGAATTCATATGTTCCCTACTGTCGGGAACTAAATATATGTCGACACAAAAAATCTGGTGCGCCAGTCATACCAGATTTTTTCAAAATGGCGAATGTTTAATGTAACGTCTATTTTCGTTACAAATTAAATCCTTGCCCTCCCCTTTTAAAAAAATATACACGGACTTTTGTGCATTAAGAATTTTTACAACTAAAATATATATAAGTCCTCAAGGCCTGAAGAAGGACATGCATTTGGTTCGAAACGTCTCTTTCGGTATTTAGCATTCAATTGTTTTTTGCTGCTCCTGTACTTTCTCTTCCTAATTCTCTCCGAATTATAAAAGAAAATATTTTAGAAAGAATTATATTTTGTTGCACTGTAATTAAAACCAGAAATTTCTTCTGTGATCTCTACTATTCAAATAAATCAATTTCTATAAGAAAAATAATTTTTCGATTTATTATGATTAATTACAAACATCTCTCTTTCTATTAAAACAAGAGTGTTTTCCGGAAATGAATATATAGCTATAAGAGGATGGTATTTATTAGACGGAAGTGAAGGGGCGTGAAAATATTTATAATTAATTCTCGAAACCCTCTCTCTCTTGTCACGATGACAAAATATTTCATAAACACCGGCTGCTGGAGAGATTAAAACGCCGAGAGGGGGTTGCGACTTAGGAGACAAATGACCGAAAGGGATCACACCCAGAGCCATTATCTGAATAATGAAAGAGGTTTCTCTGTATGCGTATACGAATCGATTTGCTTTTCTTAATCACCCTCACCCCCCATCACCTACATCCAAAATACATTCAACAAGTTGACCTACAATCATCACTCATCGTAATTTCGAAAATATATCGTTATAAAGTCATTGTCTGTAGACTCAACACAAAAACGAAGTATAAAATGAAAATTATTTAATGTGAATTTTAAGTTTCACTTCTTTAGTGTGTGAATAGTCGGTTTTTTTTTTAAGCGGAACTTTTATTTTTTCGCCCTTCTATCAGCATGTCGCGTTACAAGTCGTGACGTCAAAGACCGTGACGCTATAAGCCATGACGTCACAAGCCGTGACGACAAAAATAGGAAAGTTGAAATTTAATATATATGACGAATTATAAAAAATAATTGTGAGATTTAATTATTCAATTTTTGAATTGATAAAATATAATTTTTAAAATAATTTAAAATGATTCAAATCTTCAATTGCTAAATAAATATTGTTCTCAGTTTTTAACATGCGTCTATTGATTTCCCATTATCATTCCCATTTTCTATTTATTAAGTTAAGATTAAAAACGCCATTTTAATACCCTTAATTGAATAGTTTTGTGAAAATTTTCAGTTAAACGTCTACGATCAGAAAAAAGTTTCACTTGCATCGTACTTTCATAAAACCACACTATGATTTTTTTTAATCATTAGACTACTTTTTTTTCTCTTATCTATATTTCATGTCAAATATTCACTGTCGAGATTTTGACGGAAATACCCGTTTTGAGAACCCCAGAGTCCAAAAAAGTGGGTGTTTGTTCAAAATAAAGCAAAAAAGGTTGATATTTTTTATTTAAGTTAGGTACGCAAAAATAAGCCAAATAGTGATAGTACTTTGCTTGTGTTTTTTTTTTCGATTTCCTCAAAATTCGCTCCAACGATTTTGATAAAATACATAAATCAATTATAATGTATTTTAGATGCTCTTTAAAATGTCTATTCTCATTTTACACTCAAAATTGTTTGAAGACCACTTTACTTTTGTACTTCATATCAAAGATAAGAGAGAATTATATAGTGACATGGTAGGCCTAACAAAATATTTTTCCATGTTTGTAAATTTTACATCTTGAATTCTAATGTATTACCTGGAACTATCAATAAATATATATACCGATACAAAAATCTGGTGTGAAAAGTACAGAACAGAACTTCCAATTACCGGTGGTAAGAGAAAGCTGTGTGCTGTGCGACCAGTCACAACAGATTTTTTTAAATGTATTTCGCTACTAGGGCTGCGCAAAATAATCGATTTAGCGAATTTTTCTTAAAAAATAATCGATTATAAAAAAAAATCGATTAATCTATTATTTTTCACAATCGATTATTGGGAAAAAAATCGATTATTTTCGGGGAAAATGCGTTTAAATTCGTTTTGCTAAAAAAAAAGGTAAAATGATTTTCTCGGAAGGGAAAAAAAATTTTTAAAAGGTTTTTCATAATCGATTATTTTTTACCATAATCGAACACCCCTATACGCTACTAGCATGCTCTATTTTATTATATAACTTATTCTTATTTCTAACTACAAAAATAAATTTCGATTTTTTTCTTTAAAATTGTTGACCTCTACTAGAGAAGTTTGATCAATTTTTTTTTTTTTTTTTACTTAATCCTCTGTGAAATATTTTGAGGCAACTTTGTTGCCTTCCTTGGCTGTGTGTGATAATTCTCAATTTATCAACTCCATTTTGTGTTCTGTGTCAGGAGGCAACTTAACCCAAGGTCCTCTGTGTTTGTTTTCTCCGCCTTTTGAACTTGTCCAAATCTTTCGAAACCGCACAAGTCGTAAATTTCAACTACTTAAATTGAGATATACGGCCCCCTTTTAAAGGTGTGGGGCGCGCGCATCTTTTTTTTCCCTTCTCTTCTCGCATCTTTTCTTGGAAAAAAAAAATCTATTCATCTTTACGGATCTTAATTTTTTTTTTTTGAATCGATACTTTACTGAATCTCCCACGGAACAGGTGTTTCGTTAGATCAACAAATAAATACATTTTCTAATAATTAAATTAATATTATTTATTTTTCTCAACAAATGAAGTCATTTAGAATACATTTAATAGGTTTGGCTGGGAATCAGGCCCAAGCATCGGATGCTTCAATTTATAATATCCAATCAAATCCATTCTATTTATTTTTTTATCTGATTTAAAAAAAAGAGAGACCGTTTTTTAAAACACATTAAGATTTTATAAAGATTATTTCTTAATTATAATTTCCTCCCTCCCTCCACTCTGTGCTTTTGTATGTTTTGCGAATGATTAAAATAACATTAAACACGAAAAGATGAAGACAGATAATGATGATAGCGAAGATCTAATTTAAAAAATATTTTTTTTTGTTCAAGGTGTGGTCTCAACTTGTGTTTAATATAATAATAATCTTACGGTATTTTATTATACTGTAGAATATTTAACTTCTTTCATATTGCTCGTTTACTTAAAAAAAATAATTATATTAGATGTTTAAAAAAAAATCTGGTGTTATCTTCGCTAATTGAAAGTTGGATTGCACCAAATTTTTTGTTTCGGCATATATTCAGTTTTTGGCAATGGATCAGAATTTAAAATAGAAAAATATTTATATTTTGTTACTAAATACGAGGGCAGGTCAATAATTCCGTGACTTTTTGAATGAAACACAGGTTTTTTGATAAAAAATGTAGTCAACGTAGTCTCCTTTGAGCTCTATACACTTTGTCCGACGTTTCTCCAATTTTTTTATCCCTTCCAAAAAATAAGATTTGTCGAGGACATCAAAATAGGTATTTGTTTGTGTGATGATTTCATCTTTGGGGTCAAATCTCTTTCCGCCGAGCCATTTTTTTAGGTTTGGAAACAAGAAATAGTCACTCGGGGCTAAATCCGGAGAATAGGGCGGATGAGGGAGCAATTCGTATCCCAATTCAGGAATTTTTGCCATGGAAACTGAAAATTCACTTTTTTCCATTGTCTTCTCAAATCACGAAGTAGTCTGCTATTAATGGATGTCAAACAAAAACTAAAAGACCCAGCTGGTTCAAATTTCGACATGAGTCAGCTGATAGTTGCCTGCTGACAGGACAGTGCTGCCATTTCAGTTAAGAGGCGGAAAATTCAAAAAGTCACGGACTTATTGACCTGCCCTCGTAACAACTATTTCTTCTCTTACTTATGAAGTACACGAGTAAAGAGTACTTCAAACAAGTTCGAGAGCAGAATGAGAATATACATTTTAAAGAGCATCTAAAAAATAATTGATTTTTGAATTTTAATTAAAATCACAGAGAGACACACAGACAGACCCATTTTTCTGGACCCAGAAGACCTCAAAACATGTATTTTCATCAAATTCTCGACCTCGAATTTTAGACATGATCGCAATACTTTCTCTCTTCATATAGACCTATATAAATAAGAGAAAGCAATAACGTGAACCCCGGCAGTATATTTCCATCAAAAATCTCACTCTCAACTTTCCCATAAAGGGTAATAAAAATGAAAAATGAAACATTTAATTTTAATAATAATAATAATTTTCTTGAAATAAAGGGCATTAAAAAGTGTGAGAGGGAATTTGAAAATGTTGTTGTTGTTGTTTGTGAACCTCACGTGCTGAATGAATATACACACAACACAACATCACCCTGTATATATGTATATATATTGCCAGATGCACTATTAAAAGAGCTATAAAGCTTATTTTGTAAGCTTTCGTAAATTTCTTAAACATGTTTTGTAAATAAGCTTGAGATTTATGGAGAGTTCCTATAAAACTCGTATAATGCCAGTGAAAAGGGCATTAGAAATAAATTATAGACTCCGGAACAATATTACTTATTTATTATTAAATTTATATTTATTGCTCAACAGTATTCCAAATCATAATAATAATAATAAATATCAACCGGAGTCTTCAGGCTCGTAGACCCTATTATTATTTATTTTTTAAAAATCTGGTGTCTGACAACTTCATTCGAAAGTAGTGTGATGTGCTGTCGAAAATATTTAGTTACTGATAGTATATTAAAACTCAAAAGGCAATCATTTTGTTATCATGTCAACTATTGCTAGGCCCTTGGTAGAGTATCCTATCCGCCTCTTGTGCTAGGGGTCAATGGTCCCCATTCCGCCTCATGCGACATTTGTATTTAATTGGCTACCAAGAAATTGAAATAAATAAGAGATGGGGTTTAAATGGCGCTGAAAAGATTTTAAATAAATTAAAAAAAAAATATTGCTACTATGAAGTACAAGAGTAAAGTGGTCCCCATGACCTCCCGAGATTGGAACAAGCTTCCTGCGTCTATCTTCCCCAAAACCTACAATCTTCAGACTTTCAAGTCTAACCTCATCAGGCATCTTCTCAGTTCATAAGAGATTATTGGGACATCGAGCTATAATTTTTTTAATGACTTATTAAAAAATTATCGTAATTAATTTTTTTGTTATCGAGCAAATACAAAAAAACAATCTGCCCCAATAATCTTTAATTTTTTTTAAATTTAAAAATGAATTTATTGTTATTATTAATCACATATTAACTAAGAAATTTTTAAAATAAGCTTAGATGATTTATTTAAAAATCAACTATCAAATTAGTTCAGCATTCTTGCAATAGATGGCAGGCTAGTCTAACAGCTATTATTAGCTGCCATTCTGACATCTCTTGGCAAATTTTTGAATTACTTGATTTTTGGGCATACTTTTTATGACACACTACGCCATCTTATCGGGAAAAACATGCGTAACACCTTCGGTCCTATTCCGCCTTAATTTTAATCTTTATTGGCAGGGATACTTTCGCTCAGGGGCTGCAATCCCTCTTTTCTTTCTTTCCTTATTTGTTACAATTCACATCTTTTAAATAAAGTCGTTATAAATATCGTCTACTACGATATTATTATTCGAGAAAAGGAATAAAATAGAGAGAGAATTGCTTTTGTCAGGTCATTTTTGATCTCTTCGTCATTACTATTCACAGGTCCGATGGTAATTTTAAATAGGTCTTGGGTAGGTTGAGGCTGGGGGCTGGGTGGGTGACCCGACCTCGGTTAGAAGTTGACTCCCCACCCCCAACCCTCGGGACAATCGAGCCTCGTGCTTCGCATAGACGATAGCAGCTTCTCTCTTCTTCTCTCACAAACTAACATTACTTTTCTTACAAATGACCAACTTATTATTATTCTCTCCTCTTTTAATTTAATTAAATCAATTCAAAAACCAAATAATAATAATAAAAAAATAAAAATGAATAAAGCTTTTATTTTAAAATTTAATCGTCTGTGAAATAATTTACTCTTCAAATAAGAATTATGATTAACTTCATTGCTTAAAATAAAAAGAAATATACCTACTTTCTTATCGGCTACAAAGGGGAGGGGGCAATTACCCCCTCCCCATTTGAGAAAATTATTTTTCTTGTAAATTAAATTTTATTTTTAATTTAAAAATTAATAGACCTACTTAAAAATTTTATTTGTATATCTATTTTTACTTTCTCTTACCTATATATGTAATATAGCAATAGTGTCAAAAAATTCGATGTCAATGGAAATACCCGTTTTGAGGTCTCCTGAATCCAAAAAAGTAGTTTTCGCGACATGGTCTATCTGTGTGTGTGTTCAATTTAAAGTATGAAAGAATTGAGCTAGGTGTTTGAAATTTTATATTTAAGTTAGGCACCCCCCCTTGAGCGTGAAAATAAACTTATAAACAAAATCGGCCAAAAAGTACTAGTACTTTACTGATGCACTTTTTCAGTTGTTTTTTTTTTTCGATTTTCTTAAAATTTTCTGCAACGATTTTGATTAAAATTAATTTTTTAATAAATCAATTATTTTTTAGATGCTCTTTAAAATGTATATTCTCATTTCGCCATTGAAATCTTCTGAAGCACACTTTACTCTTATAAATATTTACCCATGTTTATAAATTTTACATCTTGAATTCTAATATATCAAACATATCCGTATTGCCGGGAACTAAATATATGTCGACGCAAAAAATTTGGTGTGACAAGCACAGAACACAACTTTCGATTACCGAAGTTAAGAGAATCTACTGTGCGACGAGTCACAGATTTTTATTAATAAACGCAAGCTTTCTGCATTTATGTATGTGGTGGCTCTATAACCAAATTTAGTTCCTAAAAACTGACGAAAATCTGTCGTGACTGACCGCACAGCAGACAATTTTCTCATACATCCCGTATTCAAAAATTGTCTAATGTGCTGTCAGATAAAACATTTTTGTGTCGAGATGTACGGGATGTCAACCTCGAATTTTTGTAATGAATGCACTACTTTCTCTCTATATATTATTATCAGATATATAGGTAAGAGAAAGTAAAAAACTTTCAATTTCATAAAAAAAATAATTTCAAAATTTTCAATCGATTGGTCCATTAGAGAGAGAGATAATGATTTTGAAGCTGGTCGTTAGTGGTAGAGATCCCGACCGGGTGGGGCATGACAAAAAGTCACCATAGGGTTGCACCTAATTGGCTGATGGGGTGAATTATTATAGTAATAATATGAGTGAGAGAGAAGGGGAGTGCAATAATGATGCGAGGTGAGAGGCTGTGGTCCAGGGCTCATCAGTCACCCGCACCCTCATCAGCCGGGCAAGATGTGACCAGCACGCACACACACGGATACCCTGTCATTTATTAAGATGACTTCTCTTCGGTGTTATTATCTATGGCTGAGTGTTCATCACACGGTGCTCTACTAAAAAACCGCTAGGAAAATTATATTCTTTCTATCGCTGACCGGAAGTTGGTGTAAAATTTCTAACTTCTTGCTTTTGGTGAATTAGTTCATCTGATAACAACGTACACAGGAGGGAGGGTTGATTTTTTATTTAAGTTAGGCACCCCCTGGCATGTGACACAAAGCTTTTGACATGCCAAAGAGTACTAATACATTACTGACGCACTTTTTCAGTTTTTTCGATTTTCTCAAAATTCGCTCCAACGATTTTGATTAATACTCAAAAATCAATTATTTTTTAAAAGCTCTTTAAAATGTATATTCTTGAAATCTTTTTGAAGCACACTCTTGTACTCAAGGGCAGATCAAGAGGAGTAACTCGGAGGGAGGGGGGGGGGGGGGGGTTATCTGGTGTGTCTGGTTTCACATCACATAATTTTTTCTTAATTTCGGTAATTTAGAGGCGCATTCTGTACTTGTTTATCAGAATATATTAATATATACATTTTTAAGTTATACATTTTTTTTTTTTTTTTTTTTTTTTTTAATTTTCATTAAAAATAAAATTTTTTTTCTAGAAAGTGGAACCCCCCATAGAGATGAGATTACCAGTCCCGGATGCCCGTGCACTTGTCAAAAAATTGTGTTTAGACGACTGGCAAAATGAATGGGACGCTTACGCTGCAGTAAAGGGTACTCAGCTATGCAAAATAATGCCTAGGATACCTAGCCGATGCTGGTTTGAGAATAGTCATCTTTTTAGGAACATATTAACTCTGATAATTAGATTAAGATTGGGCCATGTCGCAACTCCGAAAATATTATTTTATTTCAAATTAAGGCCAACGCCTTTTTGCGAATGTGATCATATCTTCCTTGGGTGTATCAAGAAAAAATACCAGATTGATCGTCTATATGACACTATCAAAAATCAGGTTAGTCTTCCTACAAAGATGACTATTCTACTAGAATAGAAAGTTTTAACCAAAATGGGTAGTACTTTACTGATGTACTTTTTTTTAGTTTTTTGCGATTTTCTCAGAATTGAACCCCTTCCTTCTATGTAACTTTCATATACAGACTAAATACCTTAGATGGAAGGTTTCTCTCGAATAAAATTATTATATATTTTATTCGGACTGAAAAGAAGACCAATTCCATTTAAAACTATTTTATTCACAGTTCTGGATAGTTAGAACTAAATACATGTTATAAGATGATGCTGTTATTGATTTATTTAAAATTTGACTAAATTAATTTAGAAATATAGATATTTTTTTTTTAAACACTCACACTTTTTTCTTACTCACACTCACACACACATTCAAACAGTATTTTCGGCAACTCAGGCCATTTGGTATCCAAATGGCTTAAATAAAATCATCGGTCCGAACCCGCGACCTTTAGTATACAAGGCAGGCGCGTACCAACTACACCAAGCCCATTAATTTAACTAATGATTGATTTCAAATATGAATGAATGGCTGGCTTCTGATGTTGAGGACATTTCATTAAATAGCCTACACTATAGTGAAGTATTCTCGGAAAGCAAACAAGCAAAGAGCCAAAACCAAAACCTCTGCTAATCAATAATTCAAACACTTTAAAAATAGGAAAATCAAACCATCCTCGGTTATGACGGTACAATGAAATTTAATAACTCAACTCTTGGGAAAAAAATATATCTAAATGACACTTTTGTGAGCCTTTTGACATTGACATATTTAGAAAAAAAAAAAATCATATCTAACAATGGATTTAAAATTAAGGAAAAAACTTTTATATGAATTCATTAAATAATGAAAAAGTTTAAATTATCAGAATTTATTCTCTGAAGAATGTAAATGTTAAATATTTTGAATATCCTTTGAACCCCCCCCCCCTCCATAAAATAATATTGAAATGACAAATATTGAAACATCGAAAAAAATGAATAAGCAATGTGGGAACTCAATTTTTAAGATCCACCATTGGATGCCTACAAAATTAACTCTTTTGTCATTTTAAGGATTTTAAAAAACATAATTTTTCAAAAATAATCAGGTTTCTCTAAAACGTTAAAATTTAAAATAAACAAATAGGTGTTAAAAAGTAATGTAAAAACAATCCGCGTTAAAAAATGCTATTCAAAATCACTTCCTTCCCTCTATTTTGTAAACAAAAAATTTAAAGCCAAAGGGTTAACATTTAATAGTGTTAAAAATTAATGCCATGTCTAGGGGGTGGCTTTAATATTTTAACGTCGTGTTTAAAATAAAAATGGCGTCCTTAACCTAAAAAGTAAGGTTATGATTTTGATAGCTTTGAAATAAAAGCAACATGTTAACGTCGCTGTTAAAACTTTGTTTAGAGAATAGCATTTTTTAAAACGCTGATTGTTTTTACATTACTTTTTAACACCTATTTGTTTATTTTAACGTCTGTTTTTAGAGAATAGACCTGAATATGAGTTTTAGCATAAAAAGTTTTTTCAAGAGGTATAAAAAATGTTTTTGAAAAAAATTTATTTATTTATTTTTTTTTTTTGAAAAATGTGACATAAAATTTGATTCACTAAATTTACTACAAAAAAAGGCCAAATTAACATTTATTGAGAGAGCTTTGTTTAAAATAGTTGGAGGTTCTTCCAATATTTGGACATATATCAGTTTTGTTAACTTTAAAAATAAACAAAATCGACTTAACACACAGTATTAACACTTACATATATCTAAAACCACTCATCAAATAAGGATGAACATCTTAAAAGTTTTTAAATAGATATTAAAATTTTGAGTGAATCGGTCTGCAGGGGGCGATAAAAAAGACTCTTTTTTTGTCAATCACGAAGAGAAATTATAGTCCCTAAACCCCTACTATTACAAATTTCTGCCTATTGTCGTAGCTCCTAAGAGACCCCTCCCCAAGTGGACTGACTTTTTAAAGTGAAACTTGGATTTTATCCTCTCAAATTTTTTTGCCCTTCTATCAGCATGTCGCGTTACAAGACGTGACGTCAAAGGCCGTGACGCTACAAGCCATGACGTCACAAGTCGTGACGACAAAAATAGAAAAGTTGAAATTCAATATATATATGACGAATTATAAAAAAATAATTGTGAGATTTAATTTTTAAATTTTTAAATTTATAAAATATAATTTTTAAAATAATTTAAAATGATTCAAATCTTCAATTACTAAATAAATATTGTTCTCAGTTTTTAACATGCGTCTATTGATTTCCCATTTTCCAATTATTAAGTTAAGAATAAAAACGCAATTTAAATTACCCTTAATTGAATAATTTTCTGAAAATTTTCAGTTAAACGCCTTCGATCCAAAAAAAAAGTTTCACTTGCATCGTGGTTTCATAAAACCAACCCCAACAGCACAAAATATTGCAGCAATGTTGCAGAAACATTGCGAATCTTGGCAACATTGCAGCGGCAATATTCCAAACTAGCAATATTGCTGTTTGAGCTGCAATATTGCATCAATGTTGCCGCAATATTGTCAACATTGAGCAAGATTGCAATATTCCGTGCTGTGTGGGAAACAATGATTTTTTTTTTAGTGTGAAAATAAGATTCTAAAAATATCTCAGCTCTGGTTAAAATATTGTATTCTACTTTTTTTAATATCTCTATTTGTTTCAAATATTTATTATCGCTTATTTCCAGGACCAATTTTTTTTTATCTAATTTTCCATGCCGCAGTTTTTTTTTTATTCTCTCCATATTGTTTGGTTGCAATATTTTACTCTATTTAAATTCGCTCACACACACACACACACACACACACACACACACACAAACATTTTATTACAAAGATGTTTATCATTTAATGAAGTAATTTCATCATCAGTTATAAGTGAAAACAATTTTTCATACGAGAAATTGATAAAATTAAAACGTTAGGGTGCGTACACACCTGCGCTCTGCTCCGCTCGCGAGCAGTTCGCGGCTCGTGTTCGTTGCTCGTTCCATTTTCATTGAAATTATTCATTTTGACGAACCTGCCGCGATCCAAAGAAAAGCCACGAACATTTTAATTAATTTGGAATTTTTATTATTAATTATTTATAATTATTAATCGCAAATAGATTGTGTTGCTGAGCGCGCCTAATTACCAGCGGCGTCATTTCAACTTTTTCTTGGAGGGGGCAAATTTTTTCTTGGGGGGGCAAACATTTTTTTTTCTTAAAATTTACTTACAAATGGGTGCTCAAATTTGGCCAAAACATATTTAATTTAATTAATTGTTTAATTTTGTACAGTTTGTATACTCGTAGATGTATTTTGGAGTATTTTATTTAGAATAATATAAAATTTTATAAAAATCAGAGCCCTTGGGGGGGGCAAATGCCTCCCCCCGCCCCCCCCAAATGACGCCACTGCTAAATTACTAATAAAAAACATTTAAACTAATTATTATTTGGTGTAGATAATAATGTCTCTGAGGCGAGATAGAGAAAACGCCTCTTGCCGTTTCGGTTATGAGTGGTGCTTTTGCTAATGGCAAGTTTGTCAAAAAGAAAGGAGACAACGACGTTGGTGGTGTACTAATCTATTTAAAAAAAAAAAACAGAATGGTAGTGAAATTGTGATGGACTTGAGGTCGCAACAAATAAACGGTCAATATAAGAATTTTACTCGAATGTCAGAGATTATTTGTCAAGTCTATTTAATATAAATATAATAAATTTTAATATCAATTTATATTTTATATAATTTTTTTTTATTAAACCCGATCCTTTGAAAATATTTGATTAATTCTTCATTTATTGAAAACTGATATTAAAATTTACTTAAAAAATACTATATAAAATCATCATAGGCCTATATTTTAAGGAAATAATATACATATAATTAACCTCCCTGGTCTCTGAGGGACATAGAAGATGATAATATTAAAAAAAAAATATTTAAATAATGATTTAGAGAAGACTTATAAAGGCTAAAAGTAGGTCTATTTTATATTTTGCTCGCGAGCTGTTCGCGAGCCGCTCGCGGCACCGCAGCGCGCCGTCCAAATCTGAGCCGCGAACCATCAAAGGGTTTGTCGAAAAAGCCGACAAGAGATGGATCGCGGCGAGCAGCTCGCGAGCGACTCTCGAGCAGCTCGCGAGCATCTCAAAACCCGTACACATCTAACGAACATGGTGCTCGCGAGCGGAGCAGAGCGCAGGTGTGTACGCACCCTTATATACAATTTATTTATTTATAGACTCGATGAAAGAAAGAAAAAAAAAACTTCATTGAATGAATTTGTTTTCTCTCTCTGTTTGTAAATGAGAAAAGGAAATGGACAAAAAATAATAATAAATTAGGGGCAAAAAAATACATCAAAGGTGAATGTATAAATCCTAGTTATTATTATTAAAAATTTTTTAAAGTGAAACTTTTATTATATCCCCTCAAAATTTTTGGCTCTTCTATCAGCATGTCGCGTTACAGGCTGTGACGTCAAGAGCCGTGACGCCACAAGTCATGACGTCACAATCCGTGACGACAAAATAAGAAAGTTGAAATTTATTATATATAACGAATTATAAAAAAATAATTGTGAGATTTAATAATTGAATATAAAATAAAATATAATTTTTAAAATAATTTAAAATATTCAAATCTTCAATCTATATATACTGTATATATATATAATCCAGAGGGGCGAAGCCCTCCCTGGCTAGACGTGCCGCCCGCCGAAGGCGGGCGCCGCGTCTAATTACTAAATAAATATTGTTCACAGTTTTTAATATGCCTCTATTGATTTCCCATTATCATTCCCATTTTCCAATTATTAAGTTAAGATTAAAAACGCCATTTTAATAACCTTAATTGAATAATTTTCTGAAAATTTTCAGTTAAACGCCTACGATCCGAAAAAAAGTTTCACTTGCATCGTGGTTTCATAAAACTACACAATGATTTTTTTTAAAGTGAAACTTTATTTTGATCGACACAAATATTTTCGTTTCTCTATCAGCATGTCGCGTTACAAGCCGTGACATCAAAGGCCGTGACGCTACAAGTTATGACGTCACAAGCCATGACGACAAAAATAGGAAAGTTGAAATTTAATATATATGACGAATTATAAAAAAAATAATTGTGAGATTTAATTTTTCAATTTTTAAATTGATAAAATATAATTTTTAAAATAATTTAAAATGATTCAAATACTAAATAAATATTTTTCTCAGTTTTTAATTTAACATACGCCAATTGATTTCCCATTATCATTCCCATTTTCCAATTATTAAATTAAGATTAAAAACGCGATTTTAATACCCTTAATTGAATAATTTTCTGAAAATTTTCAGTTAAAAGCATACGATCCGAAAAAAGTTTCACTTGCATCGTGATTTCAATCAAACCACACAATGTTCTTTTTTTAATCATTTCTCTTAAATTTATTTAACAAGGCTGTATGTTAAATATTTCTATGACGCATAAATCAATATTGCTTGTCCTACTCAATATTTTTTCTATTAAATCCTTTATACGAAAATCCAAATTGCTTGTATTACATTTTGAGAGAAATACTTCAACTTTTTTTTTTTTTTTTCATTATTAGATTTCAAATTAAATTCAAAATCCCATTACATTCTAATGACTTAATTTAATATTCGTTAAAAAGTCTGATTAAACTTCAAAAGAATTTTTTTTTTTTTTATATGTATTAGATAAAATTTTCTTATTTAAAGATTAAATAAAGAAATGGTTTTAAAAAGATTTATTTCAAATTGCATCTCTTCTATGCGTGCTTATCTCTCTTATCAAAGGAAAATTTCATGAATTCAACGTTTGTTTTATGAATTAAGGATCACCGAAACGGAAAATTTCCATAAAAACAGAGAGAGAATTGCCCTTTTGCTGCTTCTGTTTACTCAAATACTTAGTACTTACACCTCGTTATGTCTCTTGTTCTAATTTAAGAGAAATGATTCTTTTGTTTTTATCTCTTTGTGAAATCTTTTACCTTATCGATAAATTTGTATTTTGTAATAGGCCTTAGCGTTAGCGTTTATTTATTTTGTAGGTATTTAAGTTGATGTGTTTTTAGAGATCGATGAAGATGGGAGAGGCGCGTGTTTGGGACAAATAAATATCTTCTAAAATCACTCTTTAAACTACTTCGATTCAAATTTTGTTGTGCCGCTAAGTGCCAAGTACGGGAAAGGGTTTTTTTAATTTCTTCTATTTTTTATAGGGTTTTAATTTTTACAAATAAAAATATTTTTCCCTTGCTATTAGCAATACTAATAAATATGAAGAGTCCAAAGGACAGAAAAAAGCCACTCACTCACAACCCTAAAAAATTCAAAGATATTATTACTAGGTGATTTTATTCAAATGCGCCTGTAAATAGACAACCAAAACTACATCATCTGATCTCTTTTTTTTAGTAGTTACATTTACTGTATTTGCTACACCGTGAGTTTTAGAAATTATTTCAGTACATCTCATTAAAAGATGATTTCAATTTGTTACTCCAAAATTGGAGATATATAGGCTATAACCGGTAGTTGGACGGTCATCTTTCTCCAAGCAAAAAACAAAGAATTTTTACATCTCCATACTAATAAAAAATTTAGGAAATTAATAATGACTCGTATTTCTTTAAATAGCCTCCATTGCCGAAAATCCTTTTTTTCGAATTAACTTATATATTTAACTGTTATGTTAAATCTAATCACGAGCAACAGCTGCCTTTTTCTTGTACCCCTGCGCAAGAAAATCAAAAATTTACTTGTTATATGTCGTAAAATTAAGACACAAGGCCATATTTCAATATATATGGATTTAAAGTGTTTATATTAATAAATAATATCTATCTTTGGTCATTAGTGTCGAACCTGACGCGCTGTGGTTACTCTGAGGAAAGATACTGAGGTGGCTTCCCGTTTACTTCCTCAGGAGAATAGAGTTGGATAATTTTTTGCTATAAGGTGGATATGAACTCGAGTTATTTTCAACTCAGAATGATAAGCTTAACTGCTTTTATCCACTCGGCTAATCGTCTCCTCGATAAATAATATATTAAAACATATAACCTTATGTTTTAATTTTACCTCATTAAATCAAAATATAGAGCCAACAATTACCAAATTTAAAATTTGACTTCTTATTCTCTTTCATTAAAGGCGGTTACACAAGTAACTGCACACTTGACAAGCATGCATGTGCAATCTTACATGCACAAATTCTCTTCGGCACCACACACGGCACAAGCATGATTGTGCAAGAAACAGCTTATGCCGAAAATCAACCTAAAAATGTCAAACTCGGAAGATTATTTATTCGAAGATGTCAAGAAATATTCAATTGCTTTAAACAGAGACATAAATAAATATTAATATTTAAATTGAAATTTTAAATGAATTAGTATATATTCAATAAATATCAAATGTCAAGACGACTATAAAATGGCGGAGAATTTGCTTGAGCAAATATGCTTGTGCATGATTAGATTAAATCAAGCATCAAGTGGCTTGGACAATTAAAATGCTTGAGCAAAATTCTCCTACAGGCGCTACAGTACAAAAAGATTGAACATGCATGCTTGTCAAGTTTGCAATTACGGGTGAAGCCGTCTTAAATCAACCGGTACGCAGCGTTTCGTAACGCTTTAAAGAGACTTGCGTTTTATAAAAAAAAAATCACAACGTATCAGTGAGGTTTTTATGAACAGTGGAAACAGTATTATTAATTAGATACCATAACTAAAAAATAAATAATATTTCAGAACGACAAACTCAAAAGCTACCCCCTCCCCTTGCACGCCACCCTCAGTTATCTCACTGTTTAAACTACGTAAAGATTTTGAAAAGCGAAGAAATTCGTTTTCGGAATTGCTGTTCCCTTTCCCATAAAGGGATCGTTAGGCTGAACGAATTTTGAAATGCGCATGCTCAGGACGCCCCACCCTCCGCCACGCCAAGCGGCGACAACGTCCAAAAACTGCAACTCTCACTCACCCCCACACGCCTTTGAGTTGATAAATTAGCACAAAAATAGCCGGGGTGTCTGTCCGTCCGTCCCTTCGGCTGGTTATTGCAGACCGCGCTGCTCTTGCTCTCTCTGCTTCTGTTTGCCTGTGCACATTCGCTTTTTGTTTCAAGCTAGCGCCATCATTTTCTGTGATACCATCAAATTATTATTACAAAAAGATTGCTCAGGAAAAAGATGATAAATTATTACGACTGTTTTCAATTTTTTTTTTTTCTCCCCTCTCTTTTTTTTTTATTTTAATCAAAAACCAACAACAAGTTTGTGATATATAAAATATTACAATAAATATAAAATATTTCCTTCTTGGCTTGAACTTTCTTAATTAAATTTTTTTTTTTTTCTTAAAAAGTTTTTAGTAATAAGATTATATCTTTATTTAATTTCGGTAATTCTTTATCTTCTTTTGAAAATTTTCTTCTTTTAATTGTCCTATAGAAATATATATAAATCTTGTATAATAAAATTAAACTGAATTTATTGGCATTGCTACCACGTAGGCCTAAAATTAATATGCTTTTCAAATAGAGTTACGTGTTTATTATAATCAGTTCAATGAGAATCGAACCCACGTGGTTAAGGGTGGGGGGGGTATTTTTGGGAGTTCTCTTCTGCACCATCTAGAAAGAAGACTCTCCAAACTTTTTTTATTTAAAATTATTTAAAATTAAATAAATTTAAAAAAACTAAACCTTATTTTTTTTATTAATAAAAAAAAATTTTTTTTTTTTTTAATAAAAATAATAATAAAAAAAAAATATTTAAAAAAAGGAGCTCTATAAGTTGAAAAAAAATAAATAAATAATTATTGTGTAAAAGAATAATTAATTTTTTTTTTATAAATAAATAAGTTAAAGAGTAAAGAATAAAATGAATTTTCTTTTTTCTTTTTGGAGAAAACACACCCCCCCCCTTGCCTCCCAGAGGAACGGGGTAGGCAAAAGCTTTCTAACGACTTTTCGAGACGCGCACCTTAACTCCGAATATATTAAAAATCTTATGTAATAATGAGGCATATAAATAAACTTCATCTCACAGAATTTTTGAATTTTTTTTTCGCTTCCAGTCCCAAGCGAGAAAAATGTATTTCAATTGAATTGGATACCAACATGGGCGTAACTAGAGAATTTGGCTGGGGGGGGCCATGGGACCAGCTATCCTCCGGAGGACCTGGAAAGCCCCATATTTTCTCTATTTTTCTTGGGGCAGGGAGCTTTCTGGGGGAGGGCATTCCCCCCAGGCACCCCCTAGTTACGCACCATGGATACCAATCATTTGAAATAGATAGCGATGAGGTCTAAATGGCCTAAGATGTCGAAAAAGACATTAAAATAAAATAACTCGACTTCCCCAAAATTTTCTCGTATATTTTGGAATTAGGTCTGGGTGTGTGTGTGTGTGAACACGATTGCTTAAAAACGCATGCACGAACAGATCGATGAAATTTGGTATGGGTATACTCATTACACTTAAATTGTAGATTTCTATCAACTTTTGGAGTAAATACGTCACCTGGAAAACCTAAAAAGTGTTTTTCAGAAATTTTGAAATATAATAAATTACTCTATTTTTTAAAAAGTTTTTATTCTTTGACATTTTTTAGAAAACTGAATAGTTTTTGAAATAATCAAATAAGAAAAAGATATTTTTCGTTAATTAAAAAAAAAATCAAAACAAAATCATACAGGTGACATTAAAAAACATGTACTATTCTGTTCTATTGCACTAGAACCCATCATATGGACCCTGTTACGCATTAGTGTGTCAAGCGTCATCTACCGAGTTTTGAGAAAATTAACATTAAAGTTTTTTGTTTTCATTGGATTATATATAATTTTTTTTGTCATTTGTGCAAGTAACATTAAATATAAATTTTTTTAGGACATATTTAATAAAAAATACTATTAATTAAAGCATTTGAAACAATATTCCGTGCTTAACTCAATTTTTAATTTTTTTTTGGCGCTTGACACACTAATGCATAACAGGGTCCATATCACCTTCCCAATTGCCAGCTATGTCGCCACATCAGTTGGGTGGATCGGCTGGTTGTAGGGGTGTGTGTGTGGAGGGCAGAAAAGAAAAATATATACAAATTAATGGTTGGAAAATGTCAATAATAAGACTTAAAAGCCACGGGGCGCGGGTTCGAATCCTAGGCAGTTCGATGAATTCATTTAAATCATTTGGATACCAATAAGTGCCTAGAACCCTTTAAATATATCGTATCTAAAATAATGTGAACGTTATAAGTCTAAATGGCCGAATTTGCCGAAAAGACTAAACAAACAAATTGACTCCAAATAGGCTGTTTGTCTTAAATTACAATATTTATTTATTTTTACTTTGGTTGGATATTATTATTTTTTTTTAGTATTTCCGACAATTTGATTTATAAGTAAAGAAATTTATTTCAAGAAAAATTACATAAAAAAATGAGTGAAACAACTTAATGAAAATGAAGATATCTTTATAACATAAAAAGAAATAAATTCACGAGAATGAATGTTTTATTTATTTAATATACGTACAAATGAACATAAATTCTTATATCTTTTAATTTTTTTTTTTTTTAAATAACTTGAGACTTTATCTCTCTTTTATAAAAATTCTTTGGACTTAAAAAAAAAAAAAAAAAATGTAAAATTGACATCATTTGTTTATTCTCCCGTTGCGGGGCGATGGTGGCGGAACATTAAAAACTTTTAGAAGATGCCAAAAAAAAAGAGAGAAAAGAGGGAAAAGATTTTGCCTTGAAATGAATGAATAAAACATAATGGAAAATAAAGACCAACCACCCCCCAGAGAAACAAGAAAAGGAATTGTTCACATCAAGTAAACAAGTAATTAATTCAAGTTGATAAGAAGAAGAGGAAGTGGGGGGGGGGGGGGTAAAAACCAAGTTAAAAGAGAGAAAATTCAATTTTTTATCGAAAGAGGTTTTAATTTATTACCAAGTGACTTTAAACGTTTATGATGACGAGTTAACGAGTTTGTCTCAAGGACGGATACAGAGAGGGGGGGGGGGGGGTAATCTGGTGTGACTGGTCGCAGAGCACACAACTTTCTCTTACTAAAGTTGCATTCTGTTCTAGTTTACCAGAATATACAGTATATGAATCAACAGTTTGAAGAAGGGAACAACCACCCAAAATTCGGTTTATATAAAAAATTAGCCTAAATATATCCCTGCACAATTGACAAAAACTACTTCTATAATGTTCTATTTGACTATGGAAATAATGAGTAGAAACGGCCGGAGGAAACATTCACACAGGATGCACAGGAAGTTACTTCCGGAAGTCAGGTGATAGTGACGATAGTGGTGATGTAATAATGGTGAGTTTGAAGATGGGAACAAAATCCAGATTTTGTTTTCTTCTTCAAACTGATATCTAGTATCTCCTAGACTTCTGCGAATAGTTTCATAAATTTTAAGAACTGCTGGCCCAAGCTGTACAAAAACTGCCAGAACTCGAGACTGTTTTTCTTACTAATGTCACATTAGTAAGAAAAACAGATTTTTTCTTTTTGCAGGATCTTTATGTCTTGGCGACCGAGCGTGCACAGCTTGTTTCAGTTTCGACCTCTATGGGTCATCATCAGGCCTACAAATTTTTGTATATAAAAAATGAGAATATTCTGTTCTCTTTTGTAGGCCTGATGATGACCCATAGAGGTCGAAACTGAAACAAGCTGTGCACGCTCGGTCGCCAAGCCTACTCAAAAAGAAAAATCTGTTTTTCTTACTAATGTCACTATAACCTGACTTTCGGAAGTAACTTCCTGTTTATCCTGTGTGTATGGAAATAATGGTGAGTTTGAAGAAGGGAACAAAAGCCAGATTTTGTTTTCTTCTTCAAACTGATATCTAGTATCTCCTAGACTTCTGCGGATAGTTTCTTAAATTTTAAGAACTGCTGGCCCAAGCTGTACAACAAACTGCCAAATCTCGAGACAAGTCCTCATTTTTAATATCCACATACAGAACAACTGAACTAAACATTCTCAGCAGGTTATGTATGAGAGTTCATCGATGGATTTGCAAAACACAATTACTTTCTTCCTTCAAAAGCCTAATACGACCTAATTGACTCAGATTCCAACAGACAAAGGCTACAAAAAAAATTCCCCTTCAATCACAAGAAGATCTAAGATATAAAATGTCATTAAGAAAAAATAATTTTACTGTTTGGCCCCGAAGATGATTACAATATTATCAAAAAGTGTTGGAAAGGTAATAACTTTATTATAAATGAAATGAAACAAGAAGATTTTGAATCAATAAAATTATTAGAATATTCAATTTTTAGAAGTGTAAAGAATTCTAACTGGCTAAAAATATGTTGGATGCGTTTTATCAATTTGAAGCATCTTAAATTATGTTGAATGGACTTGGGCTCCTTCAAATTTGATAACGAATCTGGCGGTTAATTCTGAAAGTGGCCTAACTACATTCTTGACAAGAAAACGCATATTATTCAGTGAATAATTGCCATTATTTTAATAGGAACTATAATTTTAACACCTTTAGATATACTTAAGCAGTATGACTGATTACTAATATTTTTAATTGCATTGAAATACAAACCCTTTAATATCTCAATTCAAGTATAAATGGACTTGGGCCACTTTCAAAATAAACGCCTCATTTATAAATATTGGTTGGGTTGCCTAAGCTCAAGGCTCCATTCTCGAGCATATCAGGCACTTGTGGCGCCGACTGTACACTGAGCTCCCATCCAAGTGTTTTCTTCACGTGATATTAAATTGTTTTTTAAAATTAGACATTCGTGATTCAAAAATAGAAAATTTGCATCTTTTATAATATATTGCCAATTTTTCAATTAACTTTTATCCGTGATCAGCAACATGCTTATAATTGTTATTGTTATGGGGTACTATAAAAAAAAAATCATAATAATATTGTAACTTTAAGAGCTCGAAGGGCGATGATAGATGATTTTTCCGAATATGAAAAAGTACACAAAAGGGAATACATATTCAACAGAGTCTGATGTGATCATCACTCACCGGCAATAAAAAAATTTTAAAAGGGAGGGATGATCCCTCCCTCAAAGATAAATAAATTAATATTTAAATATTTAATCCCTGCTCTTATTGGTAAAAAAAATAACGAGGGCGAGTTTTTGTAAATTTATTATTATTATTTTATCTTCAAAGTCTAAATTATAATAATTTAAATATACTTAAGTGATTATACTTTGATCATAGATAAATTTTATCTAAAATGGTCTCAAATAGTTTAAATATAATTAAATTTCTTATCACATATTTAAAATCTTAAATTATTATTTTTAAATGAGATAAAAATAAAATTAACGATTGGATTTAATCCAGATTGGATCTTCATTTTGAGTAGAAGGGAGGATCAACCAATCAAAATGAACTTCCTTTGCATTTCCTTCTAAAAAATTACTATTAAAAAAAAATGGAGGACTATAAGAAATTTTGGAATTCATTAACCTCTGAGGATATACACAAATAAATTAATAATTCTCAAGTCTTAACAATGCTATGAAATATATAAGTGAATAACATATAGAAAATAAAATTGTATTTATCAAGAAATATATCTTTATTTAATATCTCAGACCTTTGCTGTCTCAGTGTGGGCTGGATTCACAAATTTGTGATCCAACAAACTTTTAAGCTCTACACTAAGGAAGTCAATACACGTCAATTATATATTACTCTCTAGATACAGTATAAATCTTAACTGTTTTGATTTGACGGGAGAAATAAAACAACAAAAATTTTCAGAAATCGCCTTATACCATATAATTTGCAAATATTTCGGCCGGCCTAACACCTAACCATCTTCAGTGCAGGATCTACAATAATCAGAAGGGCATATTTTTAAAGTTAATGTTAAAATTGGCATATTTTAAAAGTTAATGTTAACATTGACATTAACTTTAAAAATATGCCGAAATATTTGCAAATTATAAGGGAATCACCTGAAAATTTTTGCTGTTTTATTTTTTCCATTAAATCATCCTCAGAAAACAGCAACAACTCATATATTATCATCTTAACTGTTTTATTTTCTTGAATCTAAATTTTAAATTTTTGGACCTACTACTGAGGAGGACAAAAGATTTTTTTTTTTTAATTTAAAAAAAAAAAAATTATATTTATCAAATATAAAATAAACCAGTGGCAAAGTCCGCCTTCAGCGGAGGGGCTACGTCCCCTGTACTCCCTTTCAGGGGGAAAATGCTACAAATTTATTCTTGCTCACATTTTGGAAATTTTGCAATTGCTCGCTGAAAGTTTTAAATTTCCCTCTCTGACGTGGAGTCTGATTCTGGCCAATCAGCCAGAGAGAGTGGTAAACAGTTACATACACAGGAAGTGAATAGCTAGTGCTTTATATATAGTAATGATAATTTATGAAATATAAAAATTGCCCGCAGTCCAAAGGAATCTCTGTAATTGGCTAAAGAGGAGGCGATCTTAACTCCATCTCTTAGCAAAAATCATAAGAACATTTTATGCTATAGCACACCGGAAGATAGCTATAATTAAAGAATGCAAAATATTTATTTTATTACTACATCTCAGATGGGCCTTTGATTATTCATACCTTCCTTTAACGTTTGGAGCGAAACTCGCAATCTTCTTCAGAACAGTTAATGCAAATTATCTAGTTTTTTTAAGTACAAAGTCGATTTATTTTTAAAAAATTCCCGTCCAAGTCCAATAATTATTTCTTTTATTCTCAATAATAAAAATAGAATTGGAGCGAAATCCTTTTTAATTAAGACGTCTTGAAGGTGTTGTTAATTTTTCCAATTGAATTTCCCCCTTCTTTTTTTTTTTTTGTTATAAGATCGATTTCTTGCTCTTTGGTTTATCTTTTCCTTTCATTTAATTCACTCGTGTTGGAAATGAGACAGGATCTGTCCCTTTCTTTTTTTTCTTTTTTTTCTTAATCGAATCGCCGTTTGTTCCGTTTGATTGGAGAGGGCAAATCTGACGCCCTTCACTCTTTAAATGGATCTAATCTCTGCTTACAAACAAATGATTTATATATAAATCTAAAAATCATTAAGATCCCATCAAAAAAAAAAAAGTTAAACTCATCTGTATTAGTATTGATTATAATAACTCATGAATATAAATGTTTAATAACAGATGTAGCAAATAATACTCAGCTTGATAGTATAAATATTTAGACATTAAATAATAATTATTTTATGACCGGTTAGGCGACTCCCCCCCCCCATCCATCGTTCCAATAAAACAGACTGATATTTATATTATACTTAAGCAAGCCATGTGTTTATAATCAGTGTCTGCAAATTATTAGTGCAGGTGGCAGGCGAAGGATGCTGCTTCCGTTTCGCACCATAAAGATGTTTATCAAAAGCCTGGTTATCGTAAATCGTGCTCTTTATGAATGCCAATCTGAGATGGTGAGAATCGAAATTCACCCCAAGGTGAGAAACGTATTTTCACCAATATATAATTTTTAGCCCAATGGGTGAAATAATTACTAAAATTTAAAATTAAATTTTATAATTTAATTGTCAGTATAAATATACCGTGCAGAGAAAAGATATTGGACAAGCTCGCGTCTGCCTGGCTTTTGAGCCTTACGCATGGGCAACCATTTACAACAGTCTGTATTGTTAGTTGCTTCCAAATGGGCATGTCCCCTGCACTCTTAACAACAACTCAATATACAGACTTTTCTAAATGGTTGCCTGCATGGGCGTAGCCAGATATCTTGTTAGGGGGGGGGGTGGCAACCTCTCGTTAGGGCGAGAGGGGGGGTTTGCAATTAATATATACATAGATTATTAATTATTTATTTAAATAAAAAAAAATTAAATTAATGTAGTGGATTGGGGCGTTAAAAAAAAATTCCCAATGGGAAAAATATATACTTGTTTTTTAATTTTTAGGACAAGCAGGGGGGGGGCAATGGCCCCCTGCTTCCCCCTGGCTACGCCCATGGTTGCCTGTGCGTGGGGCTTAAAAGCCAGGTGGTCGCCAGTTTGTCCAATATCTTTTCTCTGCACGGTATATTGCTTAAATTTTGTAATGGACTTAGGCCACTTTCAAAATAAACGGCTCAATTATTGAACTGACTCTGAAAACTTATGTGTGCAGAATTATCGCATTTACTCGGATTATAAATAACTTCAAATGCTATATTGATAAATAACTTGAAGTTGTACATGTACGCACACGAAAAGCTACTTTTAAGACAACTAGGCATTTTGGTTGCCTAAGCCCAAGGCTTTCGAGCACATCAGGCACTTGTGGCACGACTGTACATTGACTTGTACCTGAAGAAGAGCAAATAGGACTGTACTAAATCTAAATTTGTATCTCAAATAATATAAATATTTTAATTTTTATATAAATTAAAAATAAATTGTTTTAAAAAAATAAGAAAAGTGGTGCTGTCTCCATTTTATCAAACACAAGTGAAATTTTTTTCCGCCATTGTTCTTTTCATTCAGATGCAATAATTTTTTTTTTTTTTTTCTGTTAATAAATTGCTTAACACTCACATACACAGAGACACATCCGAGGGATATTAATGTGTCCGCTGTTTGTGACATGTCGTCCTAAATAAAAATTTCCTGATATAGGGGTGGGGGGTGAGGGGGGTGGGAGGGGCAGTCAAATGCATTTGTGCAATGAGAAATGCAATCACACAAATTCCAATAAACAACTTACAAGTTGAGATGACAGATAGAACGTATATGTAAATGAATTTATTATTGTATAGCCATGTTTCGCTTGTAACTTTTTGACATCTTCAGATTAATTAATTTTCAAAAAATAAAACTGTCCATCCACCATTTATTGAAATATCTCTATCAGGCTGGAAAGTGTATTTTTCGATTGATTAGTCATTTGGGTTGCATACCATCCAGGTAAAATATGAAAAATATTCTATGAAATTTAAAAAAACATTCTTATTGACTTTACTCTTATTTTCTCTATAAAACTAATTTTTATTTTATTACAAAATTAAATTAAAAAAAAAAAAAAATGTTATTTATTTAACCTTAACATTGGATGGATTGGAGGGAAAAATCAATGCGAATTGTTTGTTCACTCTTCCGAATTAAACATGAAATTAAACTTAGACAAGTTCCCTTTTAGAGAGTGAACGAGAGAGCAATCGAAAAGGGGAAAAAAAAGAAAGAAAAGGGTTTTATCCGACAAATGTTTACATTTATATTCCAAATACTAAACGATGCAGAAATAACGAAGACACCGAAATAAAACAAAGAAGGGATTTTTGTTAGTAGTAGTCATGTATTTAGTTCCGATTAATATCAATCTCTCATTCTCTTTTAAACTTCAACTTATTCAGTAATATGCATTTCAAATAAGAAATAGTTTTTTGCAGTTTGACAATTGAACAAGTATTTTTATATAACTATAAAAATAAAGGCCATTTAATTTTCTCGCAAATTTGCTATCTTATATTGAAAGAAAAAACACCAATGGCCACCGGCCAAACGGACAAAATAAATAAAAAAATCATTGTGTGGTTTTATGAAACCACGATGCAAGTGAAACTTTTTTTTCGGATCGTAGGCGTTTAATTGAAAACTTTCAGAAAATTATTTAATAAAGGGTATTAAAATCGCGTTTTTAATCTTAACTTAATAATTGAAAAATGGGAATGATAATGGGAAATCAAAAGACGCATGTTAAAAACTGAGAACAATATTTATTTAGCAATTGAAGATTTGAATCATTTTAAATTATTTTAAAAATTATATTTTATCAATTTAAAAATTGAATAATTAAATCTCACAATTATTTTTTATAATACATAATAACTAATATATATTAAATTTCAACTTTCCTATTTCTTGCCGTCACGGCCTTTAGACGTCACGCCTACGGCTTGTAATGCTGATAGAAGAGCGAAAAAATTTGAGGTCATCAAATAAGAGTTTCACTTTAAAAATTCATCTAACCAAAAATTGAGGTAAATTCGCACTTGATATAAATAGGACGAAATTTTACATCATTAAATAAGAAGATATATTACAATTTTCATATTTTAGAATATTTTTCGGGATGTTTTTGAGAAACATTGAAAAAATTTGAGGTCATCAAATAAGAGCTTCACTTTAAAAAGAAAAAAACAATTGCATTTATGTTGAGAAAAGTGAAGATGGTCTCGACCGAGACCGAAACATTAGCATTAAATAAATGAAATAAATACTAGCTGCTCTTTCTTCATCCTGCTACTCATCAACAATTGCATTTATCAATGAACAAATCAGGAATGCAACAATCGCATGCACGTTCGGTTGCATTTTGGTACTTCCTCAAAGTCCTAAGTGGGGAAATTCTACTCACTTAAAATACAAAAGCAATTTTTTTTTTCTATCTCTCATCCCTACCCGACCACAAAAAAAAAAAAAAACTTAATGTAATTTCTTATCTCTAGTAGTAGAACAAAATGAAGAAAAGAAAAGAGGTTAAGTCCATTTAAGTTGCAACCCGCCGTTAAGACATTAAATAGAAATCAACTTAAGAATCGCCCCCCCCCCCCTCCCCCCAATTCTAACCTCTGAGAAAATTAAATTCCTTCAATTTCGATTTATTAAATTAAAAAAAATAAAATAAGATCTAACTCTTCTTTAAAAAAAAAAAAAATTATTCGAGCCACGTGTCTGGAATCGACACGTGCCAAGATACAAAAGGTGATCAAAAATACAATATTATAAAGGAGAGACGATGGAAAAAGACGTACGTATATTTAAAGAAAAAACATTCATAATGACGTAAGAGTTGAATTTAATTAAAAAAAAAAAAAATTATAATTGGCATTAAAAGAAATTATAAAAATCCTTCAAATGAAAAAAAGTGCTTGTTAAAAAAAAAAAAGGTCCCGATGAATCACGTGATTAAATTATTTTTTATTTTATTTATAATTGGTATACAAAGGACGCCAATTTGTTATATTGCATTAAAAAAAAAAAAAAATATTTTCAAAAGAGAAGTGAAACTTGTACTCATCTATTATGTAGCCTACTCAAGACTGCTATATTTTTTTTTTTTTTAATTTTTTTTTCCGTTTAGCCACGCGCCATTGGGTCAAAACGTATACAAAATAAATACATAAAAATTAACATAAACCATACAAAATTAATACAATATAAAACAAAACGAGAGCAAAATTAATACAATAAAAACAAAACAAAAAAGCAAAATTAATACAATATCAAAGAATTTTTGATTTATTAACTGACTTTTGAGTTACAAATGTGTTAAGTCTAGTTGCTTGGACAGCCGCCTTTTTCTTGTTCCCAGGTGCGCAAAAACCCCAATTTACTGTGTTTCAGCGCATGGGATTTTTTGAAATTTGAAATATATACTATTTTGGCACCAATATGATTTAGGTATTAGGGAAAATTCGGGTACTAGTACTTTACTGGTGTACTTTTTGAGTTTTTTCCACTTTTCTCGAAATTTCCTTTAACGATTTCTTTCAAATTTTAAATATTTCCTATTTGCGGTATACAAAACAAACTACGGTTGAACTCGTCTTTGGGAAACCTCAAGTACTAGTACTTTACTGATGTACTTTTTTTTTCCCATTTTCTCAAAAAATCGCTCTGATTTATTTCAAATTTTAAGTACCAATAGGTTTTGTCTTTGGGATACTTCGAGTACTAGTAGCCCTACTTTACTGAGGTTTATGATCAGTATTTTTAGTGTTTTCCAATTTTATCAAAGAAAAAACCACCGAGCTCACCCCAGCGCGGTCAACCCGGAACTTAAGAAATACAGAAGCAAACCAGACCCTTGGATCAGTTTCAATTCTTTTTGGAACGAAGTTCTTTAACGCGGCTTACGCAGGGTGAATTGGAAGAAAATGTAACGTAACAAAAACGCGTTCCTAACAAAAATGCGTTCCCAACGCCCGAGCGACGGCGGAGGAAGGCGAGATTAGCCGAAGTCTTGGCGAGGCCACGCCCACATTTAAATAATATTCATATTAAATTATATTCTGAGTTGAAGAAAAGGCGTGAGGAACTTCGTCCTACGACCCAACACGTTTGCTTTTTAATTTTATTTACCCATGACTAGTACAAGAAGCGAGTACTCCACCACTGTAAAAGCACCAATCATATAAAAACCAACTATTAAATGCATCGCGTTATATTATAAAAAAATAAATGTAATAGTTTTTTGATAAAAAAAATATATATAATTTATTGATCATAAATATTATTATTATTCAAATTGGAGTGCATTTTGAATATTTCTCATACAAAGAGAGAGGGAGCTTTGCCATGGCTACTATACAATAAATAAAATAGCGAAATAAAGTTCTTATATAAAAAAGCGAGGAGGCTTGTTGGTCGCTGCTCCCTCCCTCCCTTCACGGTCCCATTGGCGATGACTCAAACATACAAGGGTGATTCAAAATGGAAATTCTAAACGGCTAAAGGACACGTTTTTTTTTGAAATGTATCAATAGACATAAATAACTAAAGATGTTGTAAGGCACTCCGAAAAGTTTTTTTTTTTTCTTTATTGAGGAAATTCATTTAAAGACTTGCTAATATAAGAATTCAAAAAATTTCTACTTTATAAAAATATATATTAGATAATTCACTAACTTGAAAATCTGGTGTGACTGATCGAACAGCACACAACTTTATCTTACCTCTGGTAATTGGAAGTTGTGTTCTGTTCTTGTCACACCAGGTTTTTTGTGTCGAAATATATTTAGTTTCCGACAGTTAGGTACATTCAAATTTCAAGATGTAAAATTTGAAAGTGTGGGAAAATATTTATATTTTGTTACCATATCAATCATCTCTCCTATGAAATACAAGAGTAAAGTGCGCTTTAAACAATTTTGAGAGCAAAACATATATATACATTTTTAGGGGCATTTAAATAATAACTGATTTATGAATTTAAATCAAAATCGTTTGTGTGAATTTTGAGAAAATCGAAAATAAACTGAAAAGTACATCAGTAAAGTACTAGTACTTTTTGGCCGATTTTGTTCAAAAGCTTCATGTCACGTCCCAGGGTGGTACCTAACTAACAATATCAAATTTAAACCTCCTAGCTCTTTTCGTTCTTGAAATATTTTGTTCAGAGCATAGGCGTAGCTAGAAATTTTTGATGGGGGGGGGGGGGTTCAAGAAAGTTTTTTTTTTTTCAGAAATTTGAAAAATTTAATATTATTTTAGGGTATTTATAAATCATTTTTTTTTTTTTTTAGCTAGAGTAAATTATTATATTTTACTTTCTCTTACCATATATGAAATATAATTTGTATTATAGAACTTAAATATCTAGTCATGACTTGGGGGTTTGAACCCCCAAACCCCCCCCTGGCTACGCCTATGGTTCAGAGACACATAGAATGGCCATTTTGCTGGACCCTCTTTTCAGGAGAGCTCAAAATGTGTATTTCCATCAAAATTTCGACAAAATAAAAAAAAAATAACTGAAAAATTGTTTCAATATAATTTAGAGGCTACTTCTACTTGCCTTTAATATTTAGAAAATAAAGATAAATATTAAATAACTTACTGAGGAAGGAGTCGTTGTCAACGTCGGAGTATCAGGCGCACTGGATACCTGCAACAAGAGAACAGAGGGCGCAAAGTTTAGAGGGGTGTGTGCAAGATTAACTTTGAGTTTATTGATAGAAGGGAAAGATAAAAATCGAAAGCAGGACAATTTAAAAGCCTTCATTCTCGTTCTCTCTTTTTTCCCTTTCAGGAATAAAGAGGGAGGAGGGAGGACACGTTTCGTGTTTCCTCCGGGCTCTTTTGCCCTTCCAAGGGTCAAAGACGTGTGAAACTCCATTAACTCTCTGCCAGAGTTTCAAATTTCAAATATAATTCTTCTACAGAGCGAGTCGAGCGTTCCTTAAATGCCGCCCCCGGCCGGGTTAAAAAAAAAAGGGGAGGATTCGATTCAATGTTTGTATTCATATTTTTTTTTTTCCTGAAAAAGTTTTTTAAGCTTTTTCTTTGGCACTATATCACGTAGGAAATTGATCTGGCAACGAATCATCTAGCGTTTTTTTTTCAATAATAATAATAATAATAATAAAATGTTTTTTTTTCTTTGTAAATAGAAGAAAAAAAAAAAAAAACTTGGATTAAATTCTCTCTCTCAAAAAAAAAAAAAAAAAAAAAAAAAACTTTTGAAACGGATAGTTTAGATATATTTATCATGTAGAAAAATAAAGTATTAAATTTCAAGATTAAATGGATTTCTATCTGATATTCGAATCCACCTTATAAGAATATTTTTGAAGCGAAATTTCGATTAATGCTCTTCAAAAGCTTTTCCACTAATCTGGTTGAACTTGTGCGTAAAAGTCAAACAATTTTGCTTGATGACGTCAGAGAACAAGAAAAAGACGACTGTCAATGCAACGAACAAATTTTTAATAAATCAAAAATTCTAATCATTTCTAATTTTCATTTCTCTAGTGTGATGAATGAATACACTCTGTTTTTACTTTCTCTTGCCTATCATTACTAGTATATATAATATAAAGAGAGAAAGTATTGCGATCATGTTAAAAATTTGATGTCTATATTTCGATGGATATACACGCTTTGAGGTCCCCTAAATTCAAAAAAGAGGGTCTCACAAATTGGACTGCGGGTCTTCAGTGTGTCTGGCTGTGTGTGTGTAACGATTTTAAGTATGAAGTAATTGAGCTAGGAGATTGAAATTTTATATTTAAGTTAGGTACTCTCCCCGACAATCAAAATAAGCTTTTAAACAAAATCGGCCAAAAAGTACTAGTACTTTACCGAAGTACTTTTATTTCAATTTATTTCGAATTTCTCAAAATTGACTCTAACGATTTTGATTAAACTTCATAAATCAATTATTTTTTAGATCCTCTTTAAAATGTATATTCTAATTTTGCCCTGAAAACTGTTTAAAGTACACTTTACTAATGTATTTCAGATTTTTACTTATGAAACGCAAGTGGTCAAGTTTGGAACTAAGCTGCTATGGGAAACTAAATATATCTCGAAACAAAAAATCTGGTGTGTCAAGCATAGTACACAACTTTAAGTAAGAGAAAGTTGTGTGCTGTGCGACCATCACCCCAGATTTTTTTTTTCAAATTCCAAAATCTTTCTATCATTTCAGTATATATCTTTATTTATACGAAAATAGATATAGATATATTAAGATGGATGGTGTTTTTGTTTTGGATCTCTCTGCCCCCCCCCCCCACTCCCACGACGTCTCCTTCCGGCTAATTCCAGAGAGCAGAAAGTAGATGTTCTACGTGTCCGGACCGACGATGAATTCCCTAACAAGGTCCAGATTAGTCTTCTTATCGGAATCGCCGCCGCCGTTGAGGAAAATTTATTACGACGGGGTATTTGCAGTATGGGGTATGTGTTATGCCTGCCTTGCATCCCAAAAGGGGGTTACTCCGAATGTGACGAGATGGTTATTTACTGCCGTCCAATTAAAATTATTACAAGATATATATCTTTCCGTTTTCATGAAGAAGAAGAAGAAGAGAGGAAGAGTTAATCCTCGAGGCGAGTCACTCGGGCACGAATTTCGATAATAAAAAAGTTAATAACTACACTCGCATTTATATAAATATTATAAGATAAAAACACATTTATCATAACATTTATTTGTAGAAAATAAAATTACAAATCGTGCTTGGGAGGTTTGGTTTGGATCGTTAGATTTCACATTAATAGAGTTTAAGACAATAAAAATTTGAGTTGAGCGCCCTTTGTGACTACGCCTTTGGAATAGGGAAACAAAATCCCCAGGGGGAATTTGCACGTTTTCCCCCCCCACCCACACATACACGGAATGCATATTCTTACTTGCTCCCCTTTAAAGATGCTCCAAGGCAAATGGGAAATTTCCAAAATCCTATCACGTGGTGACCACCGACAGACACCTTCAAGTGAAAAGGGAGAGAAAGTGAGGTCCATCCCTCGTGGCACGTGGCACCCTCTTCCAAGTCCAAGAAATTGCTCTTATTCCATTTGTTCTGAAATACCAAGGAACTTGACATCCCCCTTTTCTATTAGAGAACTGAACTATCTTAGGATTTTAATTTCAACCCGTCTGTTTTCTAATTTTTAACCTAAAGGTAATATCTTTTTTTTTTCAAGAGGACAGAACACACAGTAATTTGGGAATTGTTGTACAGGAATGGTGTTTACTGGTTAATTAAGAACTTGATTTGTTTCATATTTGAGCTAGCATTTAACTAAATTAAAAAAAAGGGACAGACCGACAGTTGATCTGATCTAATTACCTCCAACCTCATTGTTTTCAGTATTATTAGCATGTTTATTTGTTGTTGCTAATACAATAATTATATGGAGGATTTTGGACACTATCTGTGCCCGTCATCAACGCTTTTGTGGTCGATGTTGACAAGTGACAACCATCGTGTAGGCCCTATATATAATAGATACATATACATATACACATGAATTCTGTCGAGAAACCTTCCATGTAAATGATTATATCGACAAGACAAATAAACATCGATTGATTCTATGTATGTATGTATATAAAGTGGCAGTGAAGTGGGAGTGAGAGAGAAGAAATTTGCGGGATGAATTATTTATCCTAGTTGTCAGTCCCGCATTTTAAATTACAAAATCTGGAATATTAAAAAGTGAAAAAGTTGTAATCGACTGAGGCGGTTCTGGAATTTTGTTAAGGAGGAAAGGGGGTGAAGTTTGTGGTGTAGAAGTTGTGGCAGTGGCGCATTCAAGGAGGGGAAAGTAATAAGAGTTCATTACACCCGTTTATGTTGCTCTACTCCCAGGGAATTCCAGGGGGCAAAGACTCCCGGTTTAGTTTCCGCCGAGATATTATAATTCAACACCCTCGGGCTTGGAGTAGTTAGTAGCTGATCTTCTATACCAAGGGTCGCGGGTATTTTCGGATCCCAGGCAGTCCGATGATTTTATTTAAGTTATTTGGTATCCAAATTAAAAATGCCTGATCCCCAATAGATATATTCCTAAATAACAGGTATCGTAAAGTCTTATAATGGCCTAAGTTGTCAAAAAGACTGTGTGTTTTTAATACTTTTTACGATACCTATTACAGGAGCGTATATAGAAATTTTTTCGGGGGGGGGGGGGGCCTGAACTCAAAAATTTTTCTGCGAAATTTTTTTTTTTTTTGCTGAACTTAAGTTTTCCGTCTTGCGAAAAATTTTTTTCCCGTCCGTGAAAATCATTTTACTTTTTTTTTTAGAGACCCGAAAATTTTGCCACCCCGCGGAACATTCGCTCTTTTATGGAACCAAAATTTTCGCACTGCGGGGCCGATCAAACATTCCGGGGGGGGGGGGGGAGGGCCGAGACCCGCTAATGTCTGTATATCCCTATATATGTATATGCATTTGGAAAATTTCGGGGGGGGGGGCGCACTCGGCCTCCCCCTTATATACGCCCCTGACTTGTTATTATGAAAATATATATATTGGGGTCCAGGCATTCTTATTTAAGAAAAAAAAATTATAAACATGGGAAAATATCTATATTTTGTTACCATGGCAACCATTTCTCCTATCTTTCTTATGAAGTACAAGAGTAAAAGTGGTCTTCATAGGACCAAGGGCAAAATGAGAATATACATTTTAAAGAGCATGTAAAAAATAATTGATTTTTGAATTTTAATCAAAATCGCATTTTGAAAAAATCGAAAAAAAAAAGTACTTCAATAAAGTACTAGTACTCTTTGGCCGATTTTGTTCAAAAGCTTCGTGTTTCGAGCCAAATGGGTGCCTAAACAAAAATAAACTTCCACCTTCTAGGTCTTTTCGTTCTTGAGATACAGTATTTGTTAACAGACAAAACTCACAGACCTACCATGCCGCGAAAAACACTTTTTGGATTCAAAACGGGAATATCCATTAAAATCTCGACATCGAATTTTTGACATGAATCCAATACTTTCCCACTCTATATATTATCATATATAGAGGTAAGAGAAAGTAAAAATCATCCGCAAGGCGTTCCAGGATCCTCAGTGCCCGCCCTAGTTACATCTTTGAGCAATACATAACTCAAATTATTGCTTAATAAATTATTAAAATTTGAGTACCGCGTTAAGCGAATTCATACACGAGTATAATTATGAAAATTAATCCGCTTTAATAAAATATTCATATTTTTAAATAAATTCCAAACTTTTGGTCTCTTGTTAATTTTTTTTTTTTTTTAAGGCACACTTA
>JAKCPI010019971.1:0-13093 GCA_023213315.1 Euborellia annulipes | reverse complement strand
TTTGATAAAAATAATAGATAGGAGATTATTATTATTATTATTTGAGTTAATTTAAATTCATTTTTTTCGCGAACGAGTCATAAATACTAAAATGCATAATAGAGATGAGTTTTATTAAGATAATTAATTGTTTAAGCACGAGTTATAGTGAAATTATAGATCTAACATTACGTTTTGCATTTTAAGCGAAATTAAATAAAAACATCACTTTAAATATTTATTTTATCAAAATAATAATTGTGTACATAAATTCTATTTAGAATTCTGAACAAGTATTGTTTAAAAAAAAAATTTGATATCTTTTATCGTTTAGGAGATATTGGAGGGTTTTAATTTGATATCAGTGCAACCTGACGGACGAATTTTGAATTAATTTCTAATTAGGCTTAATTAAAAAAAAAAATTAAAATTGGAGAATTTATAGATTTCTTAATTAACACAAATATTTAATAAATTGAATAAAAATAAAATAATTAATTATTTTTATTTTATGATTAATTCTCGCTATTAGTTAATGAAATGCACATGGGGTCCGAAACAGAAAAATCTAAATATCTCCTTAAATATTCACTTTAGCGCAAAAATACCCAAATACAAAATTGTTCCATTTGTTATTTCCAACAACTTTTGTTTGAAAGATTTTTCTGTATATCTAACCATTTTGAGTAAAATAAAAAAAAATTAAATAAATAGGACTCAACGAATGAGCTTTGGCAAGCCTAAATCTAGTGTTAAGAAACAAACATTTATTGAATACAAAGCATAAAGGTTTTATTATTACTTAATAGCTCCTAAAAAGGTATGCTTGCCTTGAAAAAAATAAATAAATGGTCAGTTAGAAATAAATTTATTCATATTTTATTGAATTGAAAATTTCACAATTAATATGGAAGTACCATATATGTTTGACACGTATCGTATTACCTTTAGAAATAATTCTGGCCTTATTTTAGAAAAATTTGAAATATTAAATTAAATTCATTATTTATAGAGAAATGGAAAAATTTAATTAATTTTGAATTTGTGAGATTTAATTAAATTCAAATAAATTTTATTATTCTATTCTGATTAAATATTAAAATCTAAAATAAATATGATTGATTATAAAATAATAATTGTGAGATTTAATTCCAACTTTCCCCTTTATAACTAATTAACTCTGAAACTACTTGAGAGGATTTTCATGGGATTTTTTTCAAATATATAGAAAATTTCACGAAAGTTAAGTTTTCTTTTTTTACCCTCTTACAAGGGGAGTGAATAGCCTTCATGTCACCGATTTGAACGAAAATTTTTTTATGTGTAGTACTTGATGAAAAACAAATTCTTTTAAAGCGAGACACGCTTCCCCAACTCTTCTCTTAAATATTAGTCTAAATATATTTATCCAGCCAAAAACATCGGAGATGTGCGAGGGCGCCTCGCATTATTTTTGCCCAGCGTCGAGGTGAAATCAAAAAAAATGCGCCTCGCTTTTCTGATTTATATAAAAGCGAGAAATATTTTCACTTAAATAAAACCCCTACAGAATTTTATTTGTTTCATATATCCTCGCTTTTATATAAATCAGAAAAGCGAGGCGCATTTTTTTGATTTCACCTCGACGCTGGGCAAAAATAATGCGAGGCGCCCCTTTTTGCATCTCCGATGTTTTTGGCTGAGATTTCACTTCTTTTTGTGAAATATTGCATTTAAATATTATTTAATAATTTTTGTTTATTAAATATTAAGTTATCCCATGAATAGATATTTTAATATGCATTCCAAACAGTAAAAAATAAATACATCGTTTGGTATCCATTCGAAACGATAAACATAGGATTTCACCAAATTTTATAAAATTTTAGGTTTTTTTATTTTTGTTATGTTGGTAGAATGTAAATATATCGTTTGGTATCCATTCGAAACGATAAACATAGGATTTCACCAAATTTTATAAAATTTTAGGTTTTTTATTTTTGTTATGTTAGTAGAATGTAAATACATCGTTTGGTATCCATTCAAAACGATAAACATAGGATTTCACCAAATTTTATAAAATTTTAGGTTTTTTATTTTTGTTATGTTAGTAGAATGTAAATACATCGTTTGGTATCCATTCAAAACGATAAACATAGGATTTCCCTAAATTTTATAAAATTTTAAGTTTTTTATTTTTGTTATGTTGGTAGAATGTAAATACATCGTTTGGTATCCATTCAAAACGATAAACATAGGATTTCACCAAATTTTATAAAATTTTAGGATTTTTTATTTTTGTTATGTTGGTAGAAAGTAAATACATCGTTTAGTATCCATTCAAAACGATAAACATAGGATTTCACCAAATTTTATAAAATTTTAGGTTTTTTATTTTTGTTATGTTGGTAGAATGTAAATACATCGTTTGGTATTCATTCAAAACGATAAACATAGGATTTCACCAAATTTTATAAAATTTTAGGATTTTTATTTTTGTTATGTTGGTAGAATGTAAATACATCGTTTAGTATCCATTCAAAACGATAAACATAGGATTTCACCAAATTTTATAAAATTTTAGGTTTTTTATTTTTGTTATGTTGGTAGAATGTAAATACATCGTTTGGTATCCATTCAAAACGATAAACATAGGATTTCACCAAATTTTATAAAATTTTAGGATTTTTATTTTTGTTATGTTGGTAGAATGTAAATACATCGTTTGGTATCCATTCAAAACGATAAACATAGGATTTCACCAAATTTTATAAAATTTTAGGTTTTTTATTTTTGTTATGTTGGTAGAATGTAAATACATCGTTTGGTATCCATTCAAAACGATAAACATAGGATTTCACCAAATTTTATAAAATTTTAGGTTTTTTATTTTTGTTATGTTGGTAGAATGTAAATACATCGTTTGGTATCCATTCAAAACGATAAACATAGGATTTCACCAAATTTTATAAAATTTTAGGATTTTTATTTTTGTTATGTTGGTAGAATGTAAATACATCGTTTAGTATCCATTCAAAACGATAAACATAGGATTTCACCAAATTTTATAAAATTTTAGGTTTTTTATTTTTGTTATGTTGGTAGCACTTCTTCTTATCACGTTAATCTATTGTATTTCTATCTGAATGGATTTATCCTAAAAATTGTTATTCCATTAGGGATGAAAATTACTAATATTAATAGATATGTTCCTAGATGACGTCATCAGGGAGCAAAATAGTCAAAATTGTCTTTTCGCCATGTTAAAGATAGGACAAATTTGAAATTTTGAATACCTCTCAAAAAGTCACTTTTGATCCAAAATGAAATTTTATATCAAAGGTATCGGGTTTTTGATAGTATCTATTTGTATTTTAAATTTCATCCAAATCGGTCCAGCAGGGAAACCTGTAGCTTTGTCTAAAAATTTGAAAATTGAAGAAAAGAATGAAAAAAAAAAAAAAGAAAGAAAAAAAGAAAAAAAAAAAGGAAAAATAAGAGACTAACTTTTGACCTTCCGAAATCGGCAAAATCTCAACTTTGAGCCTCTGCCATTCTGTTTGGCACTGGAATTTTTTTTTTGAATTCGTGCTCAAAATAATCCTTATTTATTCTAGTTTAATATAAAAAAAATTTGGCTCCGATATCTTAAAACCTTTTTGAGATATTCGCCCAGAAAAGAAAAGTTTCTCAAAAAAATTTTTTCACGTCCCTATCTTTTATTAAGGATTTAAAATCATTCTTGATAATATAGTCTAGGGACGACTCGTCCATCTAAATGCAATGGGCCATTGGCATCTATTGGAATATCAACTAAATGGTAGTATTAAGAGTTTCTTTGCTTTCTTTTGCTTTTCACATGCTCGGCGACGAGTCGCTCCCGCGACTCTTGATGTGTTCAATTAATAGTAATATATTTTCTCGAATAATATTAAATATTTCCTTATTTTATATTTTTGACAAAAAGCATTTGAATTTTCTTTAAATATATGGAACAATATGTTAAAAATTAAAAAAAAAAAGTTTTATTTATTTATTGATATTAAAAAATATTCTTACAAAACCAAAAAATATAAATTACACAAAAAAAAAAAATAGTTGCACAGGGCGAGATTCGAACTCGGGTTTACAAAGAATGAACGTTACCGATATACCCATCACGGCTTTTGTTATTGTTAGTAACGGCTTAAGGCATGCTGACAAAATCTTTAACATTTTTTTAGACGAACGCTTGAGAAGCGTCTCTCGCTTTAACAGAATTTGTTTTTCATCAAGTACTACACATAAAAAAATTTTCGTTCAAATCGGTGACATGAAGGCTATGCACTCCCATTGTTAGACCTAAGCCATTCGGGCCCAATACAAGGTTTTTTTATGGAAAAAAATATAGGCCTCTACATATAAAAAAAATAATAATAATAATATTCTAATCGAAATTTTATTTATATATAAAATTTTCTCTAACACTTAAAGATCAGAACAGAGTTCATTTAGACGAATGTTAATTAATTAATCAAATAAAAAAAATAAATAAATATCGCATGAATATTCGCTTAATTACCAAGTGCTAGTCAGTCAGTTGCATTTATATATATAATTATTCACCTTTAATTTAATTTGCCTCAGTATTTTAATTAGAGTGCGAGAGAGATGCTTAACAAGCACCATTGGGACAGAAAAGAGTAGCTTAAATTATAAGAGACAAATAATTATCCAAGTAATTTAAAACTTCCTATTTGATTAAAAGAAAAAAAAAAAAAGATTCTTGTTTTCTAATTAGGAAAGGGTAGGAGATATCAAAAAAATGTTCAAACAAAAGTTGTTCAGAAGATCAAATAGAAGAATTTTGTATAAGGGTGTTTTTACGCTCAAATGATTATTTACCGAGATATTTTGATTTCTCTGTTTTTGACCCCCTGGGAGTTTAATACAATCTGATAGCGAGTATTAATTAGAAAATATTTTATTAATTTATTAATTAATAGAAATTATATTTTCGAAATTTGAGTAATAATAAAATATATTTTAATTTTTATAGAATTTAATTATATTTTTGAAATTTGATTCTTTAATTAATTAGATATATTAGTTACAAATTAATTATCTAGGGGGCGCTAATCTAAAACAAAAACCGGCTATATCTCATAAACGGTAAGAGATAGAAAAAAAATTTTCAAACAAAAAATGTTCAGAATTTTGAATTGAAATATAATTTCAAAAAAAAAAGTAAATTTAGTATCACTCACTCTACATTGGCATAAGGAAGATAGAAGGCTTACCTGAAACAAAAGAGAAAGAATTTGAATTAATTAATTATGAATTAGCAACATGGCTCAGCAATTTTTTATTTTTTTTTTTTTACTTAATAAATAAATCAATTGTTACGTACATCTCAAAGAGTAATAGAAAATTATTCAAGACCAGACCTTTGATAAGAATAAATTATATAATAATTTTTTTTTTTTGCTTAAGCACAAATCTCACGGATCGGAGTGAAAAAAAATTCACAATGGAATTTATAAAGTTATTTTTACTATCTCTCTTACAACTCAGTTTAGATTGAGAAGCATAGCATAAATTTTTGTTTTCGGCTTCCTCCGCCAGCGCTCGGACGCTGTAACGCTTTTTTGTTACGTGACGCTTTCTGCCAATTTACCCTACCGTAAAAGAACTTCGCTCCAATAAAAAATCACAACAATAACATCACAGCAAATAATTGAAATAACAATTTGAAGGAGGTATATAGCTGAATGTTGATATTGAACAAGCAGTTAGTTATATTTCATTTTAATAACAAACAAGGGCCGACGTTTCGGTCGCGTATGGGACCATCTTCAGGGCTACAAATGATGAAGAAATAAAACATTTAACAGATACAAACAATTACATATGATTTTCATTATTTTGTTTTATATTTATAATTACCCAGGTTATTGTCTGAAAATATATATCCTCGCCAAGTTATATTTAGGCAATAAAACTTTCAGACAATAACCTGGGTAATTATAATGAGAAAACAAAATAATGAAAATCATATGTAATTGTTTGTATCTGTTAAATGTTTTATTTCTTCATCATTTGTAGCCCTGAAGATGGTCCCATACGCGACCGAAACGTCGGTCTTGGTTTGTTATTAAATTGAAATATAACTAGCTGCTTGTTCATTCTTTATACCTATTGGAATTTGAGGGATTTGTTTTTTTTTTTTTTTGAGAATGAGAAAAAAAGAGGAAGAGATGACCAGTCCCGAGAGGGACTGATTTTTAGAGAGTAGTTCCCAAAAATTGGGAACCAGGTTGCTGCGCCAGATACCGGGTTGGTGAGTGTCTCCGTGCACGATGCACGAAGGAATGTTTTTTTTTTTTTTTTTGTAGCCTATTGAGGGTTTTTATGACACTTTCCAATAAAAAAAAAAAAAATATTTTTATTGGAATGAAATATATTCAAATTTTATTTATTTTGAAAAAAAAAAAAAAACGAATTATAATTTCTTGTATGGGAAGTAGAAGATGACTCGATTCATTTCATTTCCCTAATTGATGACTTGATCGTGTTGCCGTCTTCTTGATCACTTTATATTAGCATTTATAATATCACAAATTTAAATGTTCTAATACAAGACGCCGTGTAAACAATTAGAGAGAAACAATTTTCTCAATTAATTAGTATGAATAAATAATATAAACAAACAAACAAAAGGAGGAAACATTTAATACACCGTAATTTAATCAACGAACGTCGATTATTATAACAGCAAGGAAATTTTACAACTATCAAATCAAAATTAGTTTGTAATTCATCAGAAGAGTATAAAAAAAAGATTATTTATTTCTATAATTTCCTAATTAGGAAAGGGGAGGAGATATCAAAAAAATTTTCAAACAAAAGTTGTTCAGAAATACAAATAGAATAATTTTGTATAAGGGTGTTTTTACGTTCGAGTGAATATTTACCGAGAAATTTGTGATTTTTCTGTTTTTAACCCCTTGGGAGTTTATTATAAAGCAATAGCGAGTATTAATTAGAAAATATAAATTTTGTTTTAAATTAATTAAGAAAGAATTATATTTTTGAAATTTGAGTAAAATAAAAACTTATTTTATTTATTATTGACAACATAAGCAATTTAATTAAGAAATTAAATTTATGAAAGGAATCTATTTTTTTTTTATTTTGAAATTCCTATCGGGATCCCCATTTATTTTACCCGAGGTGCTTACGTGTACGGAGACACACACCTAAACCCAACCGGCCTCTGGCCGTAGCCATCTACCGGCACCCCGTGAAGTTACATCATTTCCTATCTCTAACTCCTCCTCCTGCTTTCGTCTCTAGCTAGTGAACTAATCCTTATTTTTGGTTCCAACCGGCTCCTTTTATTCAACCTCTTCTATGCTATGGAGGATGTCCTAGTTGAGGGAGGGACTCCCTCAGCACCGGCGTGTAGCCTACTCCTTTCGAAGAATGCATCACTGAGAGGGAACCTTCTTTACGTCCCTTCCACAGGACGGGATGTCACAGCAACTCCCTCTCCTCGTAGAGTTGCCTGAGGGCTATTGTGGAAGTATCCTATATTCCAATCCAGGGCTTGCTTGAGGATTTGTTTACATTAAATAAATATTTTTATTTAATGAAAAATCCTGCATGCCAAGGATTTGAGCAGGGATCTTCTTTGCAGAAGCTGACACCCTAGCTCACTACACCAGCGAGCCCTCTATGAAAGGAATCAAATTCAAAAATATATAAATTTGATTAATTATAGAATAATATTTGTGAGATTTTATTTAAATTTTTTGTTTTGTTTTTATTTTCTTGTAAAGTTTTTCATTCTCCGAAACTACTTGACGGATTTTTATGGGTTTTTTTTTCTCTATATAGAAAATTTAAAGGCGCTGGATTAAGGATTATTAAATTTCGAGATTTTGATGGAAATACACGTTTTTAGGTCCCCTGAATCCAAAAAAAAGTGGTCTGTCTGTGTGTGTGTCTGTCTGGGTTCAATTTTAAGCATGAAGGAATTGAGCTAGGAGGTTGAAATTTTATATTTAAGTTAGACACTTCCCTAGGGAATAAAAATAAGCTTTTAATCAAAATCGACCAAAGAGTACTAGTACTTTACTGATGTAGTTTTTTTTAGTTTTTTTCGATTTTCTCAAAATTCGTTCGAACGATTTTGATTAAAATTCAAAAAATCAATTATTTTTTAGATCCTCTTTATGTATATTCTCATTTTACCATTGAAATCTTCTGAAGACCACTTTACTCTTGTGTACTCCATAGAAAAGATGGAAGAAATTATTGCCATAGTAACAAAATATAAATATTCTCCCATGTTTATAAATTTTAATATATCGGCGGAAACTAAATATATCTCGACACAAAAAATTCTGGTGTGACAAGCACGGAACACAACTTTCGATTACCGAAAGTTGTGTGCTGTGCGATAGTCACACCAGAATTTTTTTATTATTCATTATTATTATTGCTGAAAATTTCCTATCTTTTTTTCTACCCCTTAAAAGACATTTTTGAGAATTTTTTCAATTTTTTTATCCAACTAAAAAAAAGTTATGGATTTTTGAAAAAAAAAAACTGCTCTTTTTTTCAAATAACTATAACTTATTTTAAAATTGATATTTCGGAACCCCGCAAGGCTATAAAAATTTTGTTTTTTAATCTAGTTTTCAGAAAAAAATACAAAAATAATATCAGAAGCCCGGATATATGAAATATTTCAGTTTTTTTGAAAAAACCCTAAATTTAAATCGACCATTTTATTTTTTTAACTCAAAAAAAACTTCAACTAATTCTACTATTATCCCCGCTAATTTCAAGATGTGCCGACGATTGCTTCTATTTTTTTTTTTGTTATAAAAAGTTTTTTTTGAAATTTGGTTTATTTTAACGTAACTTTTTTATGAAATTTTTTCAGCTTTCTCGTGAAACTTTAGAAGTTGAAAAATGATATTATATTCGAAAATTTTAAATCTTTCATCACACTAAAAATTGTACTTTACTGAAAAAAAAAACAATGCAAACTCACATAAATGAATTGCACAATATTAAAAATAACCTAATATTATAATAATAATCACCGTTGTCTTTTTTTTCTATAAATTCAAAGGTTAATCTAAAGAATATAATTTATAGAGTTAAGCCATAAATGCTTTTTTTTTGGAAACGGATTAATAAAAATAAAACCGAGATGACTGTTATCTTTTACCAAAGAATGTTAATCAGATCAAGCTTGTTTTTATTTATCTACACTTGGTGGGAAAGAATCTGATGAAAGATGGTTGATTTTATGGTGCAACGTAAAAATTGAAAAATCGACTGGAAATTCCTCAAGAGACAGACGGACATTAGCGAATTATATAAATAGATTAATTCTAAATCTACTTTTAAACCAACCAAGTAAAATTTCCCACATATTAAAAAAAAATCCCATAAAAATCAGTCAAGTAGTTTACGTGATCTATATGTTATAAAGAAAGGATTTAAAATAATTAAAATCTCACAATTATCATTTAATAATTAAGGTTTTTCGACAAATTAAAGGACTTTATTAGACTAAAAGCTAATTTTTTAATATGTTATTAATCACTATCATATACGTATAAAATAAAATTTTGAAGCAGATCTGACACAGGGTTATCGTGTAATTAATCTTTTTTAATTGAAATTTAACATGTAGTCTATGGGGAATGTCGACGGAACGCACACATATCGAATTATACAGCCATCTCTGCATTAGATACAAAAACAAAAAACATACATTTTATCAATTCACTTCCGAGGAATACGTTAAACATAAAATCAAAAGTTTCTGCCCAACGCTTTTAAAGATATTTTAACAAGAAAGTCAAAAAATTCTCCAAAATGACAGTCGCTAATATTTAAAAATGAGACTCAGATCAGTCTGGCAACGTCGCATAAAATAATACTCTTTTCTCGATGTCAGTTACATTTTTTTCCATTTTACGACATTTTTTCTCGCATATTGTCCATTGTGTTTAAATTGATTTGCATTAATCATTGTAATATATTAAATAAAATAAAATTGAAGGCTTTTAAGATTTAAAATAGATAGCTGATAAATACAATGTTGCCAGATCTATATTACGTGAAAAACTGTTCAAGTCAAAAGTCATTCATTTATTATTTTTGGTAATTAAATTATTAACTTAATCCAATTATAAACTCTGATAGGTCACGACTAAATTATAATAAGGAATTTTGGCATTCAAATTTTTAATTTTATTTAAAAAAAAAATTAGATTCTATTATGACTTACGAGGTACTGTCCGGTCAATTTCAACAAAGTTCACATTCATTTAAAAAAAAAAAGAAAAGGTTTTAAAAAGTTAATTAATTAACATAGGAGCTATATAAACAAAAAAAAAAAAAAAGGAAAAAAAATTAAATGTGTGTATTGACGAAATTTTAGCAAATATTAACTCAAACGTTGTGTAAACGAAAATGGCGTATTAAAAAAAAAAAATCTTATAAAAATAAATAAATATAATTATTTTAATGAAAGAAAAAAAAATAACAGCTTTGTCGGTTAGATGATATTTGATTGGTTATGTTAAAAATTCAAAATAACATATTTTATCCTTTTAGAGATACGTATTACTAGCCCCTTCAGATTGGCTCGGGCCCGCCTGCGGCCTTTTGTTAATTATGAGAAGCTTCACGCCCCCTGGACTCCCTCGCCTTGTCTTTTTAAAGTGAAACTTTTATTACATAGATTCTATTTAGAATTCTGAACAAGTTTTGTTTGAAAAAAAATTTGATATCTTTTATCGTTTAGGAGATATTGGAGGGTTTTAATTTGATATCAGTGCCACCTGACGGACGAATTTTGAATTAATTTCTAATTAGGCTTACTTTAAAAAAAAAAAATCAAATTTATGGGTCGTTTTGATAACTTACCTACCCCAACATTAAAATAGCCTCCCTATGGGGGAAATACATGGTGTTTGTCCTTCAGCTATTTTAATGCTGAAGGACAAACACCATGTATTTCCCCATAGGGAGGCTATTTTAATGTTGGGGTAGGTAAGTTATCAAAACGACCCATAGATATTTTAATTAACACAAATATTTAAAAAATTGAATAAAAATAAATTAATTATTTTTATTTTTTAATTAATTCTCGCTATCGATTTATAAGAAAATGCACATGGGGTCCGAAACAGAAAAATCTAAATATCTCGTTAAATATTCATTTTAGCGAAATAACACCCAAATACAAAATTGTTCTATTTGTTATTTCCAACAACTTTTGTCTGAAAAACTTTTTTATATCTCTTATCCTTTAGTAGATACATAGGATTAGAAATTATAAAATAATACCATCGCAGTTTAATTTTTTTTTTTTTTTTTTCTTTGCCCTTGAGAGAGAGAGAGATAATCATAATAAACACTTCTGAACGTCATTAATCATTCAATTTGTTTGTTGAAATAAAAAAAAAAATTTTCTCACATGTTTGGTAACAAAAAAAGAATCTGATATGAGCAACCGACTGTCTCACGCGATTAAATATTTATTATATTCTACAAACTACGTAACCTTCTTGGGGATCCTGGTTCAAGATTTATAAAAAAAAAAGAATAAGATGTATATCTCAATCTAAAGCTATTTAACTCATAAAGGGTAAAAGATATAAAAAAGTCTTTCAAACAAAAGTTGTTGGAAATAACAAATAGAACAATATTGTATTTGGGTGTTATTACGCTAAAATGAATATTTAACGAGATATTTAGATTTTTCTGTTTCGGACCCCATATGCATTTCTCATAAACTGATTGAGAGAATTAATCAAAAAATAAAAATAATTAATTATTTTATTTTTATTCAATTTATTAAAGATTTGTGTTAATTAAGAAAACTATAAATTCTCCTATTTGAAAATTTTTTTTTTTTAATTAAGCCTAATTAGAAATTAATTCAAAATTCGTCCGCCTGGTGGCACTGATATCAAATTAAAACCCTCCAATATCTCCTAAACTATAAAAGATATCAAATTTTTTTTTAAACAAAACTTGTTTAGAATTCTAAATAGAATTTATATATACAATTATTATTTCGATAAAATAAATATTTAAAGAGATGTTTTTTATTTAATTTCGCTTAAAATGCGCAACGTAATGTTAAGATCTATAATTTCACTAAAACTCGTGCTTAAACAATTAATTATCTTAATAAAACTCATCTTTAGTTCCCAATTCTATATATATTATGATAAATCCGCTCATGGGTCCACAACCTGTGGGTATGTGGATGGCGACCACGAGCTACCCGAGCTTGGTCAGGCAGTCCTTCTGCTCTTTGTATGTCTGTCTCTCCCTTCCTCTTTTCAACAGGCGTCAGGCCAGCCTTCTCGGTCGCAAAATCACATGATAGGCCTGGAGGGAAAGAGAGGTCCGCCGATCCCGCATCGCGGAAGTAAGGCGACGACAGAAGAAGATATATTATTATAAATTGCATTGATGATGCAATTAAAGACAAACGAAATCTCGGATGGGTGGCCCTGAGAGATCAGAATGTGGAACGTCCCTTATATGTCCCTAATTGACACAGTAACCGAAAGGGGGAAAATGGACATTTGATTCTTTTTTATTTATTTTATTCGGGTTTTTCTTCATTCATTTGTCATAAATAAGCCAAATTTATAAATTCAATAAAATCGCTGATCTTAATCATTTTACTTTAATCAAATGATTCAGAATTTAATCCTTTTGCAATTTATCTAATAAATAAACGCTATTTTGAATTAGAAGATATAAATAATTTGAGAGAAAAAGTCCCGTTGAATCTTATCGATACTTGTTATTTCTTTTATAATTAATTAATTAAATGTTTTATCCAATGAATATATAATTAAACATCTCCAATAGAGATTGTCCTAATCTCTACCTCAATGCTATTGATTAAATCATGAAAGTTTTTTTTTTTTTTTTTAGATTAATCCTAAGTGGTTCCATTTTCCTGATTTGTTATTTAAGTTACCAATTGAATAAATGAAAAAAAGTCCATTCCTTTCCTATCGCTTAGTAGAAAATTTATTTATTAATCAATTGAGAGGATGCAGCAAGCCGAGGGTGAAAAAGAATTCACCAAAATCCTAAG
>JAKCPI010019970.1:0-16939 GCA_023213315.1 Euborellia annulipes | reverse complement strand
CAGGACACCTCGAGTACTAGTACTTTACTGGTGCACTTTTTTGTTTTTTCCAATTTTCTCGAAATTCCCTTTAAAGATTTCTTTCAATTTTTAAATGTTTGCTATTTCCGGGATAAAAAACAAATTGCGCTACGTTTCATCTTCAGGACACCTCGAGTACTAGTACTTTACTGGTGCACTTTTTGTTTTTTCCAATTTTCTCGAAATTCCCTTTAAAGATTTCTTTCAAATTTTAAATATTTGCTATTTCCGGGATAAAAAACAAATTGCGCTACGTTTCATCTTCAGGACACCTCGAGTACTAGTACTTTACTGGTGCACTTTTTGTTTTTTCCAATTTTCTCGAAATTCCCTTTAAAGATTTCTTTCAATTTTTAAATGTTTGCTATTTCCGGGATAAAAAACAAATTGCGCTACGTTTCATCTTCAGGACACCTCGAGTACTAGTACTTTACTGGTGCACTTTTTGTTTTTTCCAATTTTCTCGAAATTCCCTTTAAAGATTTCTTTCAATTTTTAAATGTTTGCTATTTCCGGGATAAAAAAACAAATTGCGCTACGTTTCATCTTCAGGACACCTCGAGTACTAGTACTTTACTGGTGCACTTTTTGTTTTTTCCAATTTTCTCGAAATTCCCTTTAAAGATTTCTTTCAATTTTTAAATGTTTGCTATTTCCGGGATAAAAAACAAATTGCGCTACGTTTCATCTTCAGGACACCTCGAGTACTAGTACTTTACTGGTGCACTTTTTGTTTTTTCCAATTTTCTCGAAATTCCCTTTAAAGATTTCTTTCAAATTTTAAATGTTTGCTATTTCCGGGATAAAAAACAAATTGCGCTACGTTTCATCTTCAGGACACCTCGAGTACTAGTACTTTACTGGTGCACTTTTTGTTTTTTCCAATTTTCTCGAAATTCCCTTTAAAGATTTCTTTCAAATTTTAAATATTTGCTATTTCCGGGATAAAAAACAAATTGCGCTACGTTTCATCTTCAGGACACCTCGAGTACTAGTACTTTACTGGTGCACTTTTTCTTTTTTCCAATTTTCTCGAAATTCCCTTTAAAGATTTCTTTCAAATTTTAAATGTTTGCTATTTCCGGGATAAAAAACAAATTGCGCTACGTTTCATCTTCAGGACACCTCGAGTACTAGTACTTTACTGGTGCACTTTTTGTTTTTTCCAATTTTCTCGAAATTCCCTTTAAAGATTTCTTTCAAATTTTAAATATTTGCTATTTCCGGGATAAAAAACAAATTGCGCTACGTTTCATCTTCAGGACACCTCGAGTACTAGTACTTTACTGGTGCACTTTTTGTTTTTTCCAATTTTCTCGAAATTCCCTTTAAAGATTTCTTTCAATTTTTAAATGTTTGCTATTTCCGGGATAAAAAACAAATTGCGCTACGTTTCATCTTCAGGACACCTCGAGTACTAGTACTTTACTGGTGCACTTTTTGTTTTTTCCAATTTTCTCGAAATTCCCTTTAAAGATTTCTTTCAAATTTTAAATATTTGCTATTTCCGGGATAAAAAACAAATTGCGCTACGTTTCATCTTCAGGACACCTCGAGTACTAGTACTTTACTGGTGCACTTTTTGTTTTTTCCAATTTTCTCGAAATTCCCTTTAAAGATTTCTTTCAAATTTTAAATATTTGCTATTTCCGGGATAAAAAACAAATTGCGCTACGTTTCATCTTCAGGACACCTCGAGTACTAGTACTTTACTGGTGCACTTTTTGTTTTTTCCAATTTTCTCGAAATTCCCTTTAAAGATTTCTTTCAATTTTTAAATGTTTGCTATTTCCGGGATAAAAAACAAATTGCGCTACGTTTCATCTTCAGGACACCTCGAGTACTAGTACTTTACTGGTGCACTTTTTGTTTTTTCCAATTTTCTCGAAATTCCCTTTAAAGATTTCTTTCAAATTTTAAATATTTGCTATTTCCGGGATAAAAAACAAATTGCGCTACGTTTCATCTTCAGGACACCTCGAGTACTAGTACTTTACTGGTGCACTTTTTGTTTTTTCCAATTTTCTCGAAATTCCCTTTAAAGATTTCTTTCAAATTTTAAATGTTTGCTATTTCCGGGATAAAAAACAAATTGCGCTACGTTTCATCTTCAGGACACCTCGAGTACTAGTACTTTACTGGTGCACTTTTTGTTTTTCCCAATTTTCTCGAAATTCCCTTTAAAGATTTCTTTCAAATTTTAAATATTTGCTATTTCCGGGATAAAAAACAAATTGCGCTACGTTTCATCTTCAGGACACCTCGAGTACTAGTACTTTACTGGTGCACTTTTTGTTTTTTCCAATTTTCTCGAAATTCCCTTTAAAGATTTCTTTCAATTTTTAAATGTTTGCTATTTCCGGGATAAAAAACAAATTGCGCTACGTTTCATCTTCAGGACACCTCGAGTACTAGTACTTTACTGGTGCACTTTTTGTTTTTTCCAATTTTCTCGAAATTCCCTTTAAAGATTTCTTTCAATTTTTAAATGTTTGCTATTTCCGGGATAAAAAACAAATTGCGCTACGTTTCATCTTCAGGACACCTCGAGTACTAGTACTTTACTGGTGTACTTTATTAGTTTTTCCCAATTTTCTCGAAATTCTCTTTAAAGATTTCTTTCAAATTTTAAATATTTGCTATTTCCGGGATAAAAAACAAATTGCGCTACGTTTCATCTTCAGGACACCTCGAGTACTAGTACTTTACTGGTGCACTTTTTGTTTTTTCCAATTTTCTCGAAATTCCCTTTAAAGATTTCTTTCAAATTTTAAATATTTGCTATTTCCGGGATAAAAAACAAATTGCGCTTACGTTTCATCTTCAGGACACCTCGAGTACTAGTACTTTACTGGTGCACTTTTTGTTTTTTCCAATTTTCTCGAAATTCCCTTTAAAGATTTCTTTCAAATTTTAAATATTTGCTATTTCCGGGATAAAAAACAAATTGCGCTACGTTTCATCTTCAGGACACCTCGAGTACTAGTACTTTACTGGTGCACTTTTTGTTTTTTCCAATTTTCTCGAAATTCCCTTTAAAGATTTCTTTCAATTTTTAAATGTTTGCTATTTCCGGGATAAAAAACAAATTGCGCTACGTTTCATCTTCAGGACACCTCGAGTACTAGTACTTTACTGGTGCACTTTTTGTTTTTTCCAATTTTCTCGAAATTCCCTTTAAAGATTTCTTTCAATTTTTAAATGTTTGCTATTTCCGGGATAAAAAACAAATTGCGCTTCGTTTCATCTTCAGGACACCTCGAGTACTAGTACTTTACTGGTGCACTTTTTTGTTTTTTCCAATTTTCTCGAAATTCCCTTTAAAGATTTCTTTCAATTTTTAAATGTTTGCTATTTCCGGGATAAAAAACAAATTGCGCTACGTTTCATCTTCAGGACACCTCGAGTACTAGTACTTTACTGGTGCACTTTTTGTTTTTTCCAATTTTCTCGAAATTCCCTTTAAAGATTTCTTTCAATTTTTAAATGTTTGCTATTTCCGGGATAAAAAACAAATTGCGCTACGTTTCATCTTCAGGACACCTCGAGTACTAGTACTTTACTGGTGCACTTTTTGTTTTTTCCAATTTTCTCGAAATTCCCTTTAAAGATTTCTTTCAATTTTTAAATATTTGCTATTTCCGGGATAAAAAACAAATTGCGCTTCGTTTCATCTTCAGGACACCTCGAGTACTAGTACTTTACTGGTGCACTTTTTAGTTTTTCCCAATTTTCTCGAAATTCCCTTTAAAGATTTCTTTCAATTTTTAAATATTTGCTATTTCCGGGATAAAAAACAAATTGCGCTCCGTTTCATCTTCAGGACACCTCGAGTACTAGTACTTTACTGGTGCACTTTTTTAGTTTTTCCCAATTTTCTCGAAATTCTCTTTAAAGATTTCTTTCAATTTTTAAATATTTGCTATTTCCGGGATAGAAAACAAATTGCGCTACGTTTCATCTTCAGGAAACCTCGAGTACTAGTACTTTACTGGTGCACTTTTTTAGTTTTTCCCAATTTTCTCGAAATTCTCTTTAAAGATTTCTTTCAAATTTTAATTATTTGCTATTTCCGGGATAGAAAACGAATTGCGCTACGTTTCTTCTTCAGGAAACCTCGAGTACTAGTACTTTACTGGTGTACTTTATTAGCTTTTTCTAATTTTCGTTTTAAAGGTTTTATAATATTCAAACCCTAGTGGGCTTGCTTCCTGGTCAAACCCTCCCTCTCTTTACTCTGGACCCACAGATTTATCTCTCTACGAATATTAAAATTCAATTAATGTGCAATTTTGTAAATTTAATTTTTTATATCAATAATTACTAACAATGTATTTAATTTAATAATGTCAAAAGGCCAATTAGTAGAAATATACCTATTATTTAAATTATAATATTAAAATACTAATTTCTGATTATTATTAATTAATTTTATTGAAAATAATAATTTTTAATTGTCTCCAGGCTGACGCATTTTTTGGGCAACTCTCTTATATCTCATGATTAATGTATTCTTATGAGGCACTGTCTCTAAGTATCCACCCAGTAATGTTGCTATTCCTCAAAGCTCTCCCTGGACTGTTACTTCTTATTTTGGTGTTTTTATTGATGTTTCCATTGAGGAGCAAGTTATTTATCTCGTTATATAATAATTTCTTTTAAATATTTTCTTATTTCTTCTATACAAATCAAATTGCGCCCCTCGAGTATTCGTACTTCACTGATGTACTTTTTTTAGTTTTTTACAATTTTATCAATATAAAAAAAAAAGACCGAGCTCCGGCTCGGTCACCCCGGAACTTAAGATAATTAATTGTTTAAGCACGAGTTATAGTGAAATTATAGATCTAACATTACGTTTTGCATTTTAAGCGAAATTAAATAAAAAGCATCTCTTTAAATATTTATTTTATCGAAATAATAATTGTATACATAAATTCTGTTTAGAATTCTGAACAAGTTTTGTTTAAAAAAAATTTGATATCTTTTATCGTTTAGGAGATATTGGAGGGTTTAATTTGAAATCAGAGCCACCTGACGGACGAATTTTGAATTAATTTCCAATTAGGCTTAATTAAAAAAAAAAATTTCAAATTGGACAATTTATAGATATCTTAATTAACACAAATATTTAATAAATTGAATAAAAATAAAATAATTAATTATTTTTATTTTATGATTAATTCTCGCTATCAGTTTATGAGAAATGCACATGGGGTCCGAAACAGAAAAATCTAAATATCTCCTTAAATATTCACTTTAGCGCAAAAATACCTAAATACAAAATTGTTCCATTTGTTATTTCCAACAACTTTTGTTTGAAAGATTTTTCTGTATCTCTAACCATTTTGAGTAAAATAAAAAAAAAATAATTAATAAATAGGACTCAACGAATGTGCTTTGGCAAGCCTAAATCTAGTGTTAAGAAACAAACATCTATTGAATACAAAGCATAAAAGGTTTTATTATTACTTAATAGCTCCTAAAAAGGTATGCTTGCCTTGAAAAAAATAAATAAATGGTCAGTTAGAAATAAATTTATTCATATTTTATTCAATTGAAAATTTCACAATTAATATGAAAGTACCATATATGTTTGTCACGTATCGTATTACCTTTAGAAATAATTCTGGCCTTATTTTAGGGAAAATTTCAAATATTAAATTAAATTCAATATTTATAGAGAAATGGAAAAAATTTAATTAATTTTGAATTTGTGAGATTTAATTAAATTATAATAAATTTTATTATTCTATTCTGAATAAATATTAAAATCTAAAATAAATATGATTGATTATAAAATAATAATTGTGAGATTTAATTTCAACTTTCCCTTTATAACGAATTAACTCTGAAACTACTTGAAGGATTTTCATGGGATTTTTTTCAAATATATAGAAAATTTCACTACAGTTAAGTTTTCTTTTTTAATACCTCTTACAAGAGGAGTGCATAGCCTTCATGTCACCGATTTGAACGAAAATTTTTTTATGTGTAGTACTTGATGAAAAACAAATTCTGTTAAAGCGAGAGACGCTCCCCAACTCTTTTCTTAAATATTAGTGTAAATATATTTATGTGTTCAATTAATAGTAATATATTTCTCGTAGAATATTAAATATTTCCTTATATTATATTTTTGACAAAAAGCATTTGAATTTTCTTTAAATATATGGAACAATATGTTAAAAATTAAAAAAAAAAAAAAAACGTTTTATTTATTTATTAATATTAAAAAATATTCTTAGAAAACCAAAAAATATAAATTACACAAAAAAAAAAATAGTTGCACAGGGCGAGATTCGAACTCGGGATTTTATGTTTACAAAGAATGAACGCTACCGATATACCCATCGCGGCTTTTGTTATTGTTAGTAACGGCTTAAGGCATGCTGACAAAATCTTTAACATTTTTTTTTAGACGAACACTGAGAAGCATCTCTCGCTTTAACAGAATTTGTTTTTCATCAAGTACTACACATAAAAAAAATTTAGTTCCCCCTTGTTAGACTTAAGCTATTCGGGCCCAATACAAAGTTTTTATGAAAAAAAAAAATATAGGCCTCTACATATAATAATAAAATAATAATAATAATAATAATAATTTCTAGTCGAAATTTTATCTATATATAAAATTTTCGCTAACTCTTAAAGATCACAACTGAGTTCATTTAGACGAATGTTAATTAATTAATCAAATAAAAAAATAAATAAATATCGCATGAATATTCGCTTAATTACCAAGTGCTAGTCAGTCAGTTGCATTTATATATATAATTATTCACCTTTAATTTAATTTGCCTCAGTATTTTAATTAGAGTGCGAGAGAGATGCTTAACAAGCACCATTGGGACAGAAAAGAGTAGCTTAAATTATAAGAGACAAATAATTATCCAAGTAATTTAAAACTTCCTATTTGATTAAAAGAAAAAAAAAAAGAGTCTTGTTTTCTAATTAGGAAAGGGTAGGAGATATCAAAAAAATTTTCAAACAAAAGTTGTTCAGAAGATCAAATAGAAGAATTTTGTATAAGGGTGTTTTTACGCTCAAATGAATATTTACCGAGATATTTTGATTTCTCTGTTTTTGACCCCCTGGGAGTTTAATACAATCTGATAGCGAGTATTAATTAGAAAATATTTTAAATTAATTTTATTTCAATTAATTAAGAAATTATATTTTCGAAATTTGAGTAATAATAAAATATATTTTAATTTTTATAGAATTTAATTATATTTTTGAAATTTGATTCTTTAATTAATTAGATATATTAGTTACAAATTAATTATTTAGGGGGCGCTAATCTAAAACAAAAACCGGCTATATCTCCTAAACGGTAAGAGATAGAAAAAAAAATTTTCAAACAAAAAATGTTCAGAATTTTGTATTGATATAATTTCAAAAAAAAAAAAAGTAAATTTAGTATCACTCACTCTACATTGGCATAAGGAAGATAGAAGGCTTACCTGAAACAAAAGAGAAAGAATTTGAATTAATTAATTATGAATTAGCAACATGGCTCAGCAATTTTTTATTTTTTTTTTTTACTTAATAAATAAATCAATTGTTACGTACATCTCAAAGAGTAATAGAAAATTATTCAAGACCAGACCTTTGATAAGAATATATTATATAATAAATTTTTTTTTTGGCTTAAGCACAAATCTCACGGATCGGAGTGAAAAAAAAATTCACAATGGAATTTATAAAGTTATTTTTACTATCTACTCAGTTTAGAATAGCAATAATTTTTGTTTTCTTTTAAATGTTGATTGTATCAAAGAACGGGGATGTGCAAACGAAGAATGCGAATTAAATTTCTCCACGACTAACATTTCGGTCCCTGAAGATGGTGCAAATCTGAGACCGAAACGGTGGACTGGCTTTAATAAAGTAATTCGCTTCATTCTTCCATAAATGTTTATTAATACTTAGTTGACGTTTCGGTTCTGGAGTGAACCATCTTCAGAGCTGACAGTAAGTGTTACAAATAATATCATGGTTACTTTCTGCAAGAATGGACCAAATGTGTAAAAGTTTTTAAAAAATATAGAAAGAGATAGAGAGAAAGAGAATTCTCTAGAGTCGCGTGGTGGGTGGGGTGGCCTCGACGCGACGCTTTTTTGTTACGTGACGTTTTCTGCCAATTTACCCTACCGTAAAAGAACTTCGCTCCAATACAAAATCACAACAATAACATCACAGCAATTAATTGAAATAACAATTTGAAGGAGGTATATAGCTGAATGTTGATATTGAACAAGCAGCTAGTTATATTTCATTTCAATAACAAACCAGGGTCAACGGTAATTATATTCTAATGGGTAATTGAAATGAGGTAAAATGATTTAATTGATAAAAAAAAAAAAAAACAATTTTTATTTGAGTTTAACAAATGTTTTGTATTTTTCAAAAGAATATAATTGTTGTACATATAATGATGACTGTTGTTTTGTTCTTCGGGAACTCTCCTCTTAAGTTGATGACTCGGATTTCAGTAAATTCTTCTCTACTCCTCTCGACACACACAATACAAAAAAAATATTCAAACTTATGATATAATTATATATTTTACTCTTTAGGGGATGTTGATATAAAAGATGCCAACAACAGAGAGCCAGCTCGTTCGGGTGCCTCTCTTCATATATCTCTAATTTGAGCTTCATACATCCCCTGGGGTGGGAGATTAGCGCTCTCGCGGGTTATTTTAAAAAAATATAATTTTATGTTATGGGTATAAATAATTTTTTTTTAGATCCCAACATATAAATATAAAACAAAATAATGAAAATCATATGTAATTGTTTGTATCTGTTAAATGTTTTATTTCTTCATCATTTGTAGCCCTGAAGATGGTCCCATACGCGACCGAAACGTCGACCCTTGTTTCTTATTAAAATGAAATATAACTATCTGCTTGTTCAATACCTATTTGAATTTGTGCGAGATTTTTTTTTTTTTTTTTTTTTGAGAGTGAAAGAAAAGAGGAAGGAGAGATGACCAGTCCTGAGAGGGACTGATTTTTAGGGAGTAGTTCCCAAAAATTGGGAACCGGGTTGTTGCGCCAGATACCGGGATGGTCAATATCTCCGTGCACGATGCACAAAGGAATGTTTTTTTTTTTTTTTTTTGGTTTTTATGACACTTTCCAATAAAAAAAAAAAAAAATATTTTTATTGGACTGAAATATATTCAAATTTTATTTATTTTGAAAAAAAAAAAAAAAATGAATTATAATTTCATGTATGGGAAGTAGAAGATGACTCGATTCATTTCATTTCCCTAATTGATGACTTGATCGTGTTGTCGTCTTCTTGATCACTTTATATTAGCATTTATAATATCACAAATTTAAATGTTCTAATACAAGACGCCGTGTAAACAATTAGAGAGAAACAATTTTCTCAATTAATTAGTATGAATAAATAATATAAACAAACAAACAAAAGGAGGAAACATTTAATACACCGTAATTTAATCAACGAACGTCGATTATTATAACAGCACGGAAATTTTACACCTATCAAATCAAAATTAGTTTGTAATTCATCAGAAGAGTATAAAAAAAAGATTATTTATTTCTATAACTTTCTAATTAGAAAAGGGTAGGAGATATCAAAAAAATTTTCAAACAAAAGTTGTTCAGAAATACAAATAGAATAATTTTGTATAAGGGTGTTTTTACGCTCAAATGAATATTTACAGAGATATTTTGACTTTTCTGTTTTTAACCCCTTAGGAGTTTATTATAAACCAATAGCGAGTATTAATTAGAAAAATATAAATTTTGTTTTAAATTAATTAAGAAAGAATTTTATTTTTGAAATTTGAGTAAAATAAAAACTTAATTTATTTATTATTGACAACATAATCAATTTAATTAAGAAATTAAATTTATGAAAGGAATGAAATTCAAAAATATATAAATTTGATTAATTATAGAATAATATTTGTGAGATTTTATTTAAATTTTTTTTTGTTTTTATTTTCTTGTAAAGCTTTTCATCTCCGAAACTACTTGACGGATTTTTATGGGTTTTTTTTCTCTATATAGAAAATTTAAAGGCGCTGGATTAAGGATTATTAAATTTCGAGATTTTGATGGAAATACACGTTTTTAGGTCCCCTGAATCCAAAAAAAGTGGTCTGTCTGTGTGTGTGTCTGTCTGGATTCAATTTTAAGCATGAAGGAATTGAGCTAGGAGGTTGAAATTTTATATTTAAGTTAGACACTTCCCTAGGGAATAAAAATAAGCTTTTAATCAAAATCGACCAAAGAGTACTAGTACTTTACTGATGTACTTTTTTTCAGTTTTTTTCGATTTTCTCAAAATTCGTTCGAACGATTTTGATTAAAATTCAAAAATCAATTATTTTTTAGATGCTCTTTAAAATGTATATTCTCATTTTACCATTGAAATCTTCTGAAGACCACTTTACTCTTTTACTCCATAGAAAAGATGGAAGAAATGATTGCCATAGTAACAAAATATAAATATTCTCCCATGTTTATAAATTTTAATATATCGGCGGAAACTAAATATATCTCGACACAAAAAATTCTGGTGTGACAAGCACGGAACACAACTTGTGATTACCGAAAGTTGTGTGCTGTACGATAGTCACACCAGAATTTTTTTTATTATTCATTATTATTATTGCTGAAAATTTCCTATCTTTTTTCTTCCCCTTAAAAGACATTTTTGAGAATTTTTTCAAATTTTTTTACCCAACTAAATAAAAGTTATGGATTTTTGAAAAAAAAACTGCTCTTTTTTTCAAATAACTATAACTTATTTTAAAATTGATATTTCGGAACCCCGCAAGGCTATAAAAATTTGTTTTTTAATCTAGTTTTAAGAAAAAAATACAAAAATAATTTCAGAAGCCCGGATATATGAAATATTTCAGTTTTTTTGAAAAAACCCTAATTTTAAATCGACCATTTTATTTTTTTTAACTCAAAAAAAACTTCAACTAATTCTACAATTATCCCCCCTAATTTCAAGATGTGCCGACGATTGCTTCTAATTTTTTTTTTTTTTTGTTATAAAAAAATTTTTCTTGAAATTGGGTTTATTTTTTACGTAACTTTTTTATGAAATTTTTTCAGCTTTCTCGTGAAACTTTAGAAGTTGAAAAATGATATTTTATTCGAAAATTTTAAGTCATCATACTAAAAAATCTGGTGTGACTGGCGCACAGCACACAACTTTCTCTTACCTTCGGTAATCGAAAGTTGTGTTCTGTGCTTGTCACACCAGATTTTTTGTGTCGATATATATTTAGTTCCCGACAGTATGGTACATTCGATTTTCAAGATTTTTTTTTTTTTTTTTTATTTAGGTTTGGCGATTTTCAAGATGTAAAATTTATAAGTATGGCAAAATGTTTATATTTTGTTACCATGGCAACCATTTCTCCTATCTTTTCTATGGAGAACAAGAGTAAAGTGGTCTTCAGAAGATTTCAATCACAAAATGAGAATATACATTTGAAAGAGCACCTAAAAAATAATTGATTTTTGAATTTTAAAAAAAATCGTTGGAGCAAATTTTGAGAAAATCGAAAAAAACTGAAAAATTGCATCAGTAAAGTACTAGTACTCTTTGGCCAATTTTGTTGAAAAGCTTCGTGTCACGTCCCATGGGGGTGCCTAACTTAAATATAAAATTTCAACCTCCTAGCTCTTTTCGTTCTTGAGATATTTTGTTCACAGACACACACACAGACAGACAGACACACAGACAGACACACAGACAGACACACAGACAGACAGACCATGTCGCGAAAACCACTTTTTTGGATTCAGGAGACCTCAAAACGTGAAGATCCATCAAAATCTCGACATCGAATTTTTGACATGAAACCAATACTTTCTCTCTCTATATATTAACATATATATAGAGGTAAGAGAAAGTAAAATTGTTTGTTTTTTTTCAGTCTCGTACTTTACTGAAAAAAAAAACAATGCAAACTCAAATAGGCCTAAATAAATTGCACAATATTTAAAATAACCTAATATTATAATAATAATCACCGTTGTCTTTTTTTTTTTATAAATTCAAAGGTTAATCTAAAGAATATAATTTATAGAGTTAAGCCATAAATGCTTTTTTTTTGGAAAAGGATTAATAAAAATAAAACCGAGATGTCTGTTATCTTTTACCAAAGAATGTTAATCAGATCAAGCTTGTTTTTATTTATCTACACTTGGTGGGAAAGAATCTGATGAAAGATGGTTGATTTTATGGTGCAACGTAAAAATTGAAAAATCGACTGGAAATTCCTCAAGAGACAGACGGACATTAGCGAATTATATAAATAGATTAATTCTAAATCTACTTTTCGACCAACCAAGTAAAATTTTCCACATATTAAAAAAAAAATCCCATAAAAATCAGTCAAGTAGTTTACGTGATCTAAAGAAAGGATTTAAAATAATTAAAATCTCACAATTATCATTTAATAATTAAGGTTTTTCGAGCATTAAAGGACTTTATTAGATTTAAGGCTCAAACAGACAGAACGCGAAATTCGCGTCGCTTGGCGTTTTTTCAACGCCGCGAAAGGGCGCGAAATGTTGTATAAGGCAAGACTGTATCATCCCCGTCACACAGGGGCGAACTTACGCGGCGTAAACGCTCTCTTTCGCGCGACAGCTTTTTCGAGTTGTACAAATTTACAACTCCTTCGCGCGAACAGGCGAATCATCAAGATGAGTAATGAAATAAAAAACTTATAGAGTTAAAAACACTTGTTTTTTCGCCTCTAACTAAATAAAAGTAAATAATAAAATATGTTTTTTCTTGGCAGCCAATATATGATTAGTAAAAAGTCCGAATCGAGGTAATTGAATAGTATTATCTTTTATTCTAATTTACAAGCCTCGAAAAATATTAAATCAAAGTTATCATTAATAAAATAAGATTTAAATAAAATCTAATTTTGCAATGATATTCTATTTCTTTCGTAATATAATACTTTATTTATAAAATATTTATAAATTCATTAAATAAAGGTTGTTGAAACATATACACAATACCGAATCGTACGCCCAGATTATGCTTCCTGTGTGGCTTAGCAAAAACGCCTTACGCCGCGAAATGCGCGCGTAGCCTGAGCGTCGCGAATTTCGCGTTCTGTCTGTTTGAGCCTTAAAAGCTAATTTTTTAATATGTTATTAATCACTATCACATACGTATAAAATAAAATTTTGAAGCAGATCTGAAGCAGGGTTATCGCGTAATTAATTTTTAAAAAAGTGAAATTTAACATATAGTCTATGGGAAATAACGACGAAACGCACACATATCGAATTATATAGCCACCTCTGCAATAGATACAAAAACAAAAAACTTACATTTCATCAATTCACTTCCGAGGAATACGTTAAACATAAAATCAAAAGTTTCTGCCCAACGCTTTTAAAGATATTTTAACAAGAAAGTCAAAAAATTCTCCAAAATGACAGTCGCTAATATTTAAAAATGAGACTCAGATCAGTCTGGCAACGTCGCATAAAATAATACTCTTTTCTCGATGTCAGTTACATTTTTTTCCATTTTATGACATTTTTTCTCGCAAATTGTCCATTGTGTTTAAATTGATTTGCATTAATCATTGTAATATATTAAATAAAATAAAATTTAAGGCATTTAAGATTTAAAATAGATAGTTGATGAATGCAATGTTGTCAGATCTATATTACGTGAAAAACTGTTCAAGTCAAGTCATTCATTTATTATTTTTGGTAATTAAATTATTAACTTAATCCAATTATAAACTCTGATAGGTCACGACTAAATTATAATAAGGAATTTTGGCATTCAAATTTTTAATTTTATTAAAAAAAAAAATTAGATTCTATTATGACTTACGAGGTACTGTCCGAACAACCCTAACCACCTCGAGTAAATAAACGGGGATCCAAATAGGAAGTTGAAATAATAATAATTGTATCATTTATGAAAAAATTGAATATTTAATTAAAGAATTGGGAAGGAGGGAGGGTGGGGGTTGATGCATTCAGATTCGTTCATTAGCCCAATCATGATAAAATTCCAAGTATAAATCCCTAGTAGCCAGAGATGTTATTTTGATAAAATGCAAAATAAAAACAACAAAAATGAGGTCAATTTCAACAAAGTTCACATTCATTTAAAAAAAAAAAAGAAAAAGGTTTTAAAAAGTTAATTAATTAACATAGGAGCTATATAAACAAAAAAAAAAAAAAAGGAAAAAAAAATTAAATGTGTGTATTGACGAAATTTTAGCAAATATTAACTCAAACGTTGTGTAAACGAAAATGGCGTATTAAAAAAAAAAAAATCTTATAAAAATAAATAAATATAATTATTTTAATGAAAGAAAAAAAAATAACAGCTTTGTCGGTTAGATGATATTTGATTGGTTATGTTAAAAATTCAAAATAACATATTTTATCCTTTTAGAGATACGTATTACTAGCCCCTTCAGACTGGCTCGGGCCCGCCTGCGGCCTTTTGTTAATTATGAGAAGCTTCACGCCCCCTGGACTCCCTCGCCTTGTCTTTTTAAAGTGAAACTTTTATTACATAGATTCTATTTAGAATTTTGAACAAGTTTTGTTTGAAAAAAAATTTGATATCTTTTATCGTTTAGGAGATATTGGAGGGTTTTAATTTGATATCAGTGCCACCTGACGGACGAATTTTGAATTAATTTCTAATTAGGCTTAATTTAAAAAAAAAAATCATATTTATAGATATTTTAATTAACACAAATATTTAAAAAATTGAATAAAAATAAATTAATTATTTTTATTTTTTAATTAATTCTCGCTATTGATTTATGAGAAATGCACAAGGGGTCCGAAACAGAAAAATCTAAATATCTCGTTAAATATTCATTTTAGCGAAATAACACCCAAATACAAAATTGTTCTATTTGTTATTTCCAACAACTTTTGTTTGAAAAACTTTTTTATATCTCTTATCCTTTAGTAGATACATAGGATTAGAAATTATAAAATAATAACATCGCAGTTTAATTTTTTTTTTTTTTTTTCTTTGCCCTTGAAAGAGAGAGAGATAATCATAATAAACACTTCTGAACGTCATTAATCATTCAATTTGTTTGTTGAAATAAAAAAAAAATTTTCTCACATGTTTGGTAACAAAAAAGAATCTGATATGAGCAACCGACTGTCTCACGCGATTAAATATTTATTATATTCTACAAACTACGTAACCTTCTTGGGGATCCTGGTTCAAGATTTATAAAAAAAAGAATAAGATGTATATCTCAATCTAAAGCTATTTAACTCATAAAGGGTAAAAGATATAAAAAAGTCTTTCAAACAAAAGTTGTTGGAAATAACAAATAGAACAATATTGTATTTGGGTGTTATTACGCTAAAATGAATATTTAACGAGATATTAAGATTTTTCTGTTTCGGACCCCATGTGCATTTCTCATAAACTGATAGCGAGAATAATCATAAAATATAAATAATTAATTATTTTATTTTTATTCAATTTATTAAATATTTGTGTTAATTAAGAAATCTATAAATTGCCCAATTGGAAATTTTATTTTTTTTCAATTAAGCCTAATTAGAAATTAATTCAAAATTCGTCCGCCTGGTGGCACTGATATCAAATTAAAACCCTCCAATATCTCCTAAACGATAAAAGATATCAAATTTTTTTTTAAACAAAACTTGTTTAGAATTCTAAATAGAATTTATATACACAATTATTATTTCGATAAAATAAATATTTAAAGAGATGTTTTTTATTCAATTTCGCTTAAAATGCGCACGTAATGTTAAATCTATAATTTCACTATAACTCGTGCTTAAACAATTAATTATCTTAATAAAACTCATCTTTAGTTCCCAATTCTATATATATTATGATAAATCCGCTCATGGGTCCATAACCTGTGGGTATGTGGATGGCGACCACGAGCTACCCGAGCTTGGTCAGGCAGTCCTTCTGCTCTTTGTATGTCTGTCTCTCCCTTCATCTTTTCAACAGGCGTCAGGCCAGCCTTCTCGGTCGCAAAATCACATGATAGGCCTGGAGGGAAAGAGAAGTCCGCCGATCCCGCATCGCGGAAGTAAGGCGACGACAGAAGAAGATATATTATTATAAATTGCATTGATGTTGCAATTAAAGACAAACGAAATCTCGGATGGGTGGCCCTGAGAGATCAGAATGTGGAACGTCTCTAGTATATTGCTCCTAAATGACACAGTAGCCGAAATAGGAAAAATGGACATTTGATTCTTTTTTATTTATTTTATTCGGGTTTTTCTTCGTTCATTTGTCAAAAACAATTTTATAATTCAATAAATCTGTTTTATTTTTTTTACAAATATTCGAATTTAATCCTTTGCAATTTATCTAATAAATAAAGGCTATTTTGAATTAGAAGATATAGTTTGAGAGAAAAAGTCTCGTTGAATCTTATCGATACTTGTTATTTCTTTTATAATTAATTAATTAAATGTTTTATCCAATGAATATATAATTAAACATCTCCAATAGAGATTGTCCTAATCTCTACCTCAATGCTATTGATTAAATCATGAAAGTTTTTTTTTTTTTTTAATTAATCCTAAGTGGTTCCATTTTCCTGATTTGTTATTTAAGTTACCAATTGAATAAATGAAAAAAAGTCCATTTCTCTCCTATCGCTTAATATAAAATTTATTTATTTATCAATTGAGAGGATGCAGCAAGGCGAGGGTGAAAAAGAATTCACCAAAATCTAAGTACAAAAATAAATAACCGACGAATATCTTAAAAATTGTTAAATACGTAATTCTATTCCATATGGACCCTGTTACGCATTAGTGTGTCAAGCGCCAAAAAATTAAAAATTGAGTTAAGCACGGAATATTGATTCAAATGCTATAATTATTAGTATT
>JAKCPI010019969.1:0-13205 GCA_023213315.1 Euborellia annulipes | reverse complement strand
TATTTTTAAGGGAGGTGTGGTAACACAAAGTTTGGAAATCACTGATATAGACCATTCGATGTAACATTTTGCCGGGGAAATATTCCGAAGGGAATGAAATTTTCACTACCCTATACTCTAGAATGCCAATCCCAAATTTTCGACCTCGAAGACCGTGTGGGGTGGAGGGGGGGGGGGGAAATGAACCTCAAAAATTTGAGAAATCTTCAGGTTTTTGCTTATATCTCGTAAACTATTTATATTTTGTGAAATATAGCACAATACAAAGTTGTTGAGCATTAAATTTGCTAAAATTTGATACATAAAACGAATTCGTAGACTCAATACTAACCGAAATACGGCCGGTCAAGTTGACAAAATATAAATAGTTTACGAGATATAACCAAAAACCTGAAGATTTCTCAAATTTTTGAGGTTTTTGTCCCCTCCCCTCCCCCACCACGTTCCTCGAGGTCGAAAATTTAGGATTGGCATTCTAGAGCAGCGTTTCCCAACCTTTTGAAGTCCACGGCACCCCAAAGGTGCGTTGGGAATAATATTACACACTAGCGGCACCCTTCCTTTTTTTCTCTATCAAATCGAAATTTTTTTCCACCCTTGCGTGAAAATCATTTGACCTTTTTTTTGGCAAAGCTTAATTTTTTCCGATCTACGGAAAATTTTGCCGCTTCCATTTTAATAATTTGACCTTTTTTTTAGCAAAACTTTATTTTTTCGCCTCTTTATTTTATTTTTTTTTATCTAAATATCTCGCGGCACCCCTTAGGCATTTTCGCGGCACCCTTGGGTGCCGGGGCACACCGGTTGGGAACCACTGTTCTAGAGTATGGGGTAGTAAAAATTTCATTCCCTTCGGAATATTTTCCCGGCAAATTGTGATTTTGTGATTTTCCACTTATTTTTCAGAAAGAGCAATATATCAAAACCGAAATGCTAATTTGTAAATATCACTAAATCTATAAGTTTTAATGAAAAAATGATTATTATAGAACCTCAAGAGAATTAAATTTGCTATGAAATGAGCCAAGATTCATTTTTCTACGATACTTTGTTTTCGTTTTATGAAGTAAAAACTGCGAAATTTTAACCCCGATGAGGCACGGGTTAACGTTACCCAATTTAGCTAAAACTTTGCCATTATCATTTTCTAACCAAAAGACAACTTTTAGGAGGTTCGGCCGAAAGAAATTTAAAAATTTTGTTTTTTGCGGCCACCCTAATATAGACCCTATTGTATTTCTAATTTCTAAAAACATTTTATATTGAATTAAAAGAAGAAAATTAAAAATATTTATTTTCTTCAAATAGTATAAATATAGCCTTAAAAAATTTTTGATAAACACTAGCAAATTTTTTAAAATTTTAATTTTATTAAAATTGTGATTTTTATTCACCTTGATTTTATTTAAAAATTTTAAAGCTTTATAATAAATTTGTTTTTGTTTTATACTATTTGAACATATTAAATTATTTTTTATTTATTTAATTCTAAAAAAAAAATTTTTGCCCCCTCCCCCTGATTCAAATTCGTTCCGGCGCCCCTGGATATCAGTGATTGAGTAAAAATTTACTCGTCTCATCATCTATATTTTTTGAACTCATTATCATACAGTAAAAAGAAGGTTCATTATTCAATCATTGATTGAAAAAAAAAATATAAGTAAAGTCAGGATAGAAGAAAAGGAAAAGAAAAACAGCAGCTAGTCGTATTTCATTATTTTAATTCTCATCATGTTGATGACGTTTCGATTGCCCCAGCCCATTCTGAGGATGATCCCAACCGGAATCGAAACGTCAACATGATGGGAATTAAAATAATGTCTTTCTATCTGTCTGGGTTCAATTTAAAGCAAGAAGAAATTGAGCTAGAAGGATGAAATTTTATATTCAAGTTAGATACTCACCTAGAACGTACCAGGGGTAAGAGAAAGTTTTGTACTGTGCGACCAGACACACCAGATTTTTATTTCTTATTAAAATTAAATTATATGATTTCTATTAAGTAAAATTGAATTTTTGATTTTTAATTTTTTTAATTTAGCCCAAATAACATTTCCATAAGATATATAAATATTCCAATATTAGGATTAGAATTAAAAAGAATATTTGTGAAAGGATTAAAGGATAAATAAAACAATGATTTAATAAAATATTCTTTATTGAATATTTAATGATTGAATAGAATAAAAAATAAAAGTTAATTATTTCTTTGTTTCAGAAGAGAGACCTTGGAAAAAAACATCCATGTTCGTCATCATTATTATAAAATAAACAGCACATACGCAATTGCAAATTATTTTTAAAAAAAGTAAACCTTTTTTTACTTTTTATAATTGTGAGCTGATACAAGGAAGCAAGCAAAAGCAAGTCTTTTAGTTGAATTCATCTCGAGGAAGGAGCCAGTGCAAAAATCATCTCCTCTATTGCGATTCTATTAGTGAGAATAAAAGGACACACACCCCTCATCTCACACCAATTAAAAGGTATTTATAATACCACATTTCATTTTCATAGAAGGGTTAACATTTTATTTTTTGTATTTTCTTTCTTAACATATATTTATAAAATTATCCTTTTTTATTTAATGATGAAACCAGAGGGTCATAATGTGTGTACATTAGGGTGGTTCTTAGGTATAGTTTTCTGAAAGTTTAAAATTTGCTGCTTCCAACCCCTAATCCTGTTCCAATCAACAAATAAAAGGGGTGTGCAAAATTTCAACTCAATTGGACAACTTAGGGTCCCACAAACGCCTTGAATTTGCAACATAGGGTAAACGAATCGTTTCGATCGATTTCGTTTAAAAAGCGGTAAAAAAAAGTTATTTTCGAATATATCCCTAATAAATAAATAAATACAAAAAAGAACGCTTAGAAATATTTGATTTAATTGGTGGGGTGTTTTAAGGGTGTCTTTAAAAATTAAAGAATTTAGCTAATAATTGAAAATATAAATTCTTAAAGTTTTATCTCTCGTCAATTATATACTAGTAAATTATAACTGTGATTAACATTTCGTTTTTCGTTTTTTCGATTTAAAATACTAATAAAAAATTATATTTTTTGTAAAATTTTTACATTTAAGGAAATTGATTACTTTCTCCCTCCTCACACTCCACCCCTATTTTATCTCTCGTCAATTATATAAATTATAACTGTGATTAACATTTCGTTTTAAAACTATATTAATAATGGTAACAGAGGGTCTAAGGTGTGTGTACGTTTTCCATTCAAATTAAAATATTATCATTCTACACATATCATCTACACACTTCTACACACAAGTCATATTTAATAAGAAAAAATAATAATTGTTATTTTTTACAGGGGTGTCTATTGCTAGAGGTCGACTTCTCCCTTCATCCTCGACTATCTCGCTCAAGCATCTCCATCTGAGCGCACTTCGAGCCATTTTTTTCTCTCAATAGGTGAGTTCTGACAATCAAATTTTTTCATCTTATAATTTCATATCACAAATAATAATTTCATTTTCCTGGGATCCTCTCTTTTTTTAAATCTCGAGCATAACAACCCCCTCATTTTATAATACTTGATAATCATTTAAATCTATAAAAATAAAATACAGTGGAACCCCGCTTAACGAGTTTAATTCGTTCTAGAATCAAACTCGTAAAGCAAAACGCTCGTTATGCAAAACAATTTTTCTCATATAAATTAATGTAAAATATGTTAATGCGTTTCATGTCGAAAAAATACTCTCTTAGGGCTCTTTCCTTGCGGCTTTTTGTTCGATGCACAGGGTTAATAAACTTTTAACACAAAAATTTACAAATTAATTTCCTGATTATCTTCCTAATAATTTAATTAATTTTTATTCATGTACATTAATAACAATATAACACAAGTTTGAGAAAATGGGGGATCACAAACGACCTACGATGCTACATTAAATTAAATTAATTTTTTTTTTTTTTTTGTAAATTGTAATGACTAAATTTAGCCCGTATTTTGTACTCGTTATGTGAAAAATCGCTCGTTAAGCGAGTCATTCTTTTACATGTTTTTTATTTTGCTCGTTATGCGAATTACTCGTTATGATAGATGCTCGTTAAGCGAGGTTCTACTGTATTAAAATCAATTAATAAATAAAATTCCATTTCTTTTATTTATTCTTACTCTACAAATTTTCTTAATATAATTTATATAATGTTTGATTGGGGAAACAATAATTCAATTTTCTTTTTAGGCCTAACTTCCAATTTTTTAAAAAAGCTCATTTTTACGATTTAAGAGACAAAATTCTCCCCATATGTTTCTCCTTGGATCCAAATGTTCATGTTTTTGAACTTTTCACCTTTCTAGACCTTCAGAAGAAATATTAAGGTTAAAATAATCCTTTTCATCGCCCTAAAATTAACCAAAATGGGTGGAAATAAGCAGGGGGCCTTCCCATGAAAACGGTACGTGGTGCGGGAAAACGGAGGTCATATTTGGATTCATTTTACTTAAGAATCTGAAGGAATTTTGTCGGGGCTTTTTTTCATGCCGACCAGTGTAGGCCTAATCTATTCGTATTTTACTTGAACAAGTAACTTATTATTATTATTTTTTTTTATAAACAAATAAATAATATTTTGGGGGCTGCACCCCCAGGGTTTTGAGAAAGCATTTTGAGGGGTGCTAGTCGATTTATGGAAATGTTTCTCTAAAATTTTATCTTTTTACTTTCTTTACGCAATAGATCAACAAGTTGAAAATTTACAAACGTGAAAGGGGTACCCTTTGAGGTTCTAGGGGGTGCGAGAGTATAAAATATTATTCCTCTATTTAAAGATAGGATAGAATTTAACTCTATCAGATAATCAAACAAATATTGCCTCCTACTTGGAAATTTATTAATAAGGAATCCTTTTTAAGGGGGTTTGAATAAAATATTCCTATATACTGTAGTTAAAAATAATATTTGGAAAAAAGATTAAGGTGCGCGTCTCGGGGTGCTAATTTTGGGACTTTCCAGCTGCCACAATTTTGAAGCTATCGACCTCAAATTTTTTTTTAAATTAAAGCTATTTAAAATATCTACAACTTATAGAAGCCCTTTTTTTTGATTTTCGAAAAAAAAATTTTTTTTTTTAGATTAATCGCATTAAATAAAAGATATTTTAAAAAAAGGAGCTCTATAAGTTGTAGATAATTAAATTACTAATCATTGTGTTAAAAAATAATTAATTTTTTGCCTTTAATTAATTAGCTGGAAAGTCTAGAATTAAATGCAATAAGTTACGTGTTTTCCTATGGGGGAACACTAACGCCATCTGGTGCCGCCTCGAGTCAATCGTGCTTTAACGGTTTTTCGAGACGCGCACCTTAAGGGATAAATAAAACAATTATTTAATAAAATAATCTTTATTGAATATTTAAAATATGGTAATACAAGAAGTTAAAAAATAATATTAATATTAATAAATAAATATTTTTATTTTGTTTCAGAAGACGGAGCTTTTAGGAAAAAAATTCATGTCAGTCATCCTCATGATGAAAGAAACAGCACAAACACAATTTTTTTTTTTAAATTGTGAACTGATCTGCATCTCTACTATTGCGTTGATATTAGTGAGAATAAAACGTCACACACACATCTCGCTCTTAAAAGGTATTTATTATTTGTATATTTCACTTTCATAAAGGGTTAACATTTTATTTTTATTACGATATTATTAGGAGAATTTTTAATTTAGACAACATTTTTATTATTAATTATTTATTAAAAATATAAATACCGTACAACGTTTCGACTGCTTATTCTGCAGCCGTTCTCAAGTACTGTGCCCTCGATCAGACTCAAGTTTTTAATAAATAATTAGGTTAATTATTAAAAATTCGCCTAATAATAATAAATAATTCAAACCACATAAGCTTTAATAAACAGATTTTATTTTTATATTTTCTTTCTGAACATTTTGTTATAAAATTTTTTAATATTGAAAACAGAGGGTGGTAACAGGTGTATATTTTCCATTCTAATTAAAATTTTATTACCAGGTATTATATTTTTTTTTTTTTTCAATTTATTATTCCATATCACAAATATTAATTACATTTCCCGGGGAAAGGTCATTCTCTCTTTTTTAAAATCTCGAGTATATCATTCAAATCTATAAGTCTCCCTCTCTCTCTTTTTTGATTCGGCTTCCACCAGTTAGTTAGTTTTTTTGAAAGGGGGTGTTGCTTTTTACTTTCTCTTACTTCTATATATATGTTAATATATAGAGAGAGAAAGTATTGGATTCATGTCAAAAATACGATGTCGAGATTTTGATGGATATACACGTTTTGAGGTGTGTGTGTGTTCAATTTTAAGCATGAAGGAATTGAGCTATGAGGCTGAAATTTTATATATAAGTTAAACACCCCCAGGGACCGACAAAATAAGCTTTTAATCAAAATCGGCCAAAAAGTACTAGTACTTTACTGATGTACTTTTTCAGTTTTTTTCGATTTTCTCAAAATTCGCTCTAACGATTTTGATTAAAATTCAAAAATCAATTATTTTTTAGATGATCTTTGTATATTCTCATTTTGCCCTCAAAATTGTTTGAAGCACACTTTACTCTTGTTCTTCATATGAAAGATAGGAGAAATGGTTGCCATGGTAACCGAATTTAAATCTTTTTCTTTTTATTAGATTAAAAATCAATTATTATTTTAATTCCCATTTATTTTTATTTTATTTCTGTCTTTAATTGTTTCCCAGAAAACATATCTCTCTCTCTCTCACAAAACTATCTTCTCTCTTTCTACGCGTTTTAAACTTTCCACCTTATATTCGCATTTGGCCAATGTTAATTTCCTATAGGGATTTGTATGTTAATTTCGATTCAAAAGGGGGTCTCTTTTGGAACTTTTCACGCATTTAAAATTTTTTTTTCCAATTCACTTCCACTTTTTTTTTTTGATTCATGATACCTTAAAACATGTAGGCCCTATAGCCATAAAAATATCGACATCGAATTTTTGACATGAATCCAATACTTTCTCTATATATTAACATATATAGAGGTAAGAGAAAGTAAAAAAAATTGACAATCAAATTTTTTCAATTTATCTCATCATTCCCTGGGAAAGGTCTTTCTCTCTCTTTTAAAATCTCTTATAGGCCAAAAGAAATCCTCCCTAATTTTATATTTTTCTCATTATTTTTACCAAATTATTTTAATAACAAATCAACTTTACTGATTATGAAAAAATATAAAATTCAAAAATTTCTTCTTACAATTTCTAATTCTCTATGAGAATATTCTAACTTAGAATAATAATAGAAAAAATTATCTTCTTTCTATTAATATATTAGTTCTAGAGAAATGATTGGGAGGGCAATGAGTAAATCCTTTCCATTCGGGGGTGTGTTTTAAGGGTGGGTAAATAAAGAGAGTCTTTTAAAAAGTATTTATTTCACTTCGAATTTGTATAAATAAATTCAAAAAATAACACTTGAAAGTATTTTATTTTATTAGAGGTGAGTTATAAGGGTGGGTAAATAAAGGGAGTCTTTTAATATTTATTTAATTTCGAATTAATTCCCAACTGATAAAACCCCGTTAATTGGTTGCCTGCATATCAGGCGGTTTGTTTTTTCGTTTATTTGAGTCGAGACATGAGTCAGTCGTTTGGGCCTCTCTCAATCTCTCTCTCGTGTGTTTTGTTTCTTTTATATTGTGTGTGCAAATAAAAAGTTCATCCCTCAACTCATTTATTCCCCGTCTGGTCATCATATTATTACGGTAAAGATTCTTTTCATATCTCATTTGCATAATGAATTAAATTTCGGTTTTCAATTTTTTTTTTCTCTCTTAAAATATACTTAGAAAATTATCCAATCTTTAAATACAACACTATGATGCAAGGGCGGATACAAGGGGGGGTAAAGGGGTAATTACCCCCCCCCCCCGAGATTCGAAAAAATACCTTTTTTTCTCAAAAAAATTTATTTTTAATGTAAAATTTTTAAAACTAATACTTAAAAATTTGATGTGTATTTTTATTCTGGCAAACAAATACAGAATGCCCTTTTTAATTACCGAAATTAAAAAAAAAATAGTGTGCTGTGCGACGAGTCACACCAGATTACCCCCCCGAGAAACACCTCTGGATCCGCCCTTGCTATGATGAAGTCGTGTACCCCAGGTAGAAAGTGATAAAGGGTGTAAATCACCTCTTCTAATAGTATTTTTCTTTAAAAATGAAATTTAAAATAGAAAATTATTTTTTTTTTTGTAAAATGTTTACATTTAATCAAATGGATTAGTCTCGCTCCCTACTCATCCTCCACTCACCTAACAGAGAATTTAGCTCTCCTATAATCTCTATATATTTAATAAGAAATTATTAAATAATTGAAAATGGCCTATTCTTAAACTTTTATCTCTCGTCACTGGTATAGTAATAGGCCTAAGTGAGATTTTTAGAGGTTGAATTTTTTCTTCACTGTCTGAATGCATTCTTTTCTTAAACAGTTTCCCCACTCGCCCCCTCTAATTATAAGTTTTTTTAGCCAACTAAAAAAAAGTTATGGATTTTTGAAAAAAAAAATGGCTTTTTTTTTAAATAACTATAACTTATTTTAAAATTGATATTTCGGAACCCCGCAAGGCTATAAAAATTTTGTTTTTTAATGTAGTTTTCAGCGGGTTCGGACCCCAGGCAGTCCGATGATTTTATTTGAGCCATTTGGATACCAAATGGCTTAAATAAGAATGCCTGGACCCCAATAATAGATAAATTCTTAAATAACGGTTATCGTCAAAGTCTTAAATGGCCTAAGTTGCCGAAAAGACTGTGTGAATGTGTGTATGAATATGAGTGTGAATGAGAAAAAAGTGTGAATGTTTAAAGAATAAAGAAAAGTAGTTTTCAGAAAAAAATACAAAAATTATTTCAGAAGCCCGGATATATGAAATATTTCAGTTTTTTGAAAATAAAAATTGTTTTTTTTTTCAGTAAAGTTTGAGACTGAAAAAAAACAATTTTTAATATGATGACTTAAAATTTTGGAATAAAATATCATTTTTCAACTTCTAAAGTTTCACGAGAAAGCTGAAAAAAGTTACGTAGAAAATAAACCAAATTTCAAAAAAAAAATTTTTATAACCAAAAAAAAAGATGGAAGCAATCGTCTGCACATCTTGAAATTAGGGGGGATAATTGTAGAATTAGTTGAAGTTTTTTTTGAGTTAAAAAAATTTTTTAAAAAATGGTCGATTTAAATTTAGGGTTTTTTTTTTTAAAAACTGAAATATTTCATATATCCGGGCTTCTGAAATAATTTTTGTATTTTTTTCTGAAAACTACATTAAAAACAAAATTTTTATAGCCCTGCGGGAATATAAGTATAAAAATTTTTTTTTTTACTAGCTACGTACTTGATTTCTTTGTATATTACTTTTTGTCTAATCTAATAAAAAAGATTTTTTCTCTTCGATCGGTAATGTAGTGTAGTAATAGGGGTGGGTTTTTTTTTTTTTTTTTGGAGGTGGTGGCTTAAACTAGCCACTGATTCAAATATAATTATATAAAATTCTTTATCGTTTAATTAAAAGAACAGACAATTTCAAAATATCTTAATTTTTCTAATGAACTTCTCAATAATAAATTTTACTTTCTCTTACCTATGTATATATGTAATATATATATAGAGAGAAAGTATTGGATTCATGTCAAAAATTCGATGTCGAGATTTTGATGGATCTTCACGTTTTGAGGTCCCCTGAATCCAAAAAAGTGGTTTTCGCGACATGGTCTGTCTGTGTGTGTGTGGTGTGGGTGGGTGGGTGGGTGTGTGGGTGGGTGTGTGTTCACTTTTAAGCATGAAGGAATTGAGCTATGAGGCTGAAATTATATATTTAAGTTAAACACCCCCCGGGACCGGAAACATAAGCTTTTAATCAAAATCGGCCAAAGAGTACTAGTACTTTACTGATGTACATTTTCAGTTTTTTCGATTTTCTCAAAATTTGCTACAACGATTTTTTTTTTAATTCAAAAATCAATTAATTTTTAGATTCTCTTTAAAATGGATATTCTCATTTTGCCATTGAAATCTTCTGAAGACCACTCTTGTGTTTCATAGGAAAGATAGGAGAAATGGTTGCCATGGTAACAAAATATAAACATTTTGCCATACTTATAAATTTTATATCTTGAAAATCGAATGTACCGTACTGTCGGAAACTAAATACATGTCGACACAAAAAATCTGGTGTGGCAAGCACAGTACAACTTTCGATTACCGAAGGTAAGAGAAAGTTGTGTGCTGTGCGCCAGTCACACCAGATTTTTTTTAATAGAAATATTTGTTAAAATAAAAAAATTATCAAAAAGAAACAAACCCTTAAGAAAATTAGACAAAAACGAATTATACCTTTCAAATTAGAAACAAATCAAGTACTTAATTAAAAAAAAAATTATTTTTTAATAAACCCCTATCTGAATGAATTGAGGTAAAAATTCTAATTAAAATTATATTAATTTCCCATTTGAAGCTAATCTAAATATTCGATAAACATACTAATATACTTTTATAATGAATATTTAAAGATGAGAAAGGAAAAGATTAAGGGAAAATAAAACAATTATTTAATAAAATAATCTTTATTGAATATTTAAAATATGATGATAGAAGAGGATTAAAAAAAAATTATTTCTTTGTTTCAGAAGAGAGATCTTAGGAAAAGCAAATCCATCTGCGTCAAAGGGGCCAAGGGGCCAGTCGATTGAACTCATCTCTCTGCAAAGTGCCTCTTCTCCAGTGCGATTCTGTTTGTGAAAATAAAACGTCTCACACACACCTCTCATCACAATTAAAAGGTATTTATAATTTGCATATTTCTTTTGAACAAAGGGTTAACATTTTATTTTTATATTTTCTTTCTTAAAACATATTTATAAAATTATCCTTTGTCTAAAAACTTGAAACCAGAGGGTGTAATCAAGTGTACATCTTTAATATCATTAATATTTTTCCCTTAAAAATAAGGGTAAAAAAATCGTTTATCAATATTATTTTTTATTTTTATTTTTGTAAACTCTCTCTGTCTACACCCAAACACATAATAATAATTTTTATTTTTTACAGGGGTGAGAATCGCTAGAGGTCGACTTCTCCCTTCATCACCGACCTTGTCGTTTGGGCACCCCATCTCAGCGCACTACGAGGCTTTCTCTCGCTGTACTTAGTAAGTCTGACAATCAAATTTTTTCCATTTATTAGTTCATATCACAAATATTAATTACATTTTTTTGTGAAGGTCTCTCTCTTTTAAAATCTCTCTCTCTCTTTCTTTTGGCTCAGCTTCCAAATGTTTATTTTTAATGGGACTGTACCTTTTACTTTCTCTTACCTATATGTATATGTTAATATATATATATATATATATATAAAGTATTGGATTCATGTCAAAAATTCGATGTCGAGAATTTGATGGATCTTCTCGTTTTGAGGTCCTCTGAATCCAAAAAAGTGGTTTTCACGACATGGTCTGTCTGTCTGTGTGTGTGCGTGTGTGTCTGGGTTCAATTTAAAGCATGAAGGAATTGAGCTAAGAGGTTGAAATTTTATATTTAAGTTAGGCACTCACATGAGGCGTGAAAATAAGCTTTTAATCAAAATCGGCCAAAAAGTACTAGTACTTTACTGATGTACTTTTTCAGTTTTTTTCGATTTTCTTAAAATTCGCTCCAACGATTTTTTTTAAATTCAAAAATCAATTATTTTTTAGATTCTCTTTAAAATGTATATTCTCATTTTGCCATTGAAATCTTCTGAAGACCACTTTTACTCTTGTACTCCATAGAAAAGATAGAAGAAATGCTTGCCATGGTAACAAAATATAATATAAATATTTTCCCATACTTTTTTTTTTTTTTTTTAAACAAAAAAACATTCACACTTTTTTCTCATTCACACTCACACACAGATTCACACAGTCTTTTCGGCAACTCAGGCCATTTAAGACTTTAGACGATAACCGTTGTAATTAATATTAATCTATTGTGGGTTGAGGCATTTCTATTTAAGTCATCTGGTATCCAAATGGCTTAAATAAAATCATCGGACTGCCTGGGTCCGAACCCGCATGCACCCCCCCCCCGGCAAGGATCTCTGCCCCCTTGGATGCCCTCCCAATCAGCTCGAAAACCAAATAAAAAAATTTCTAAAATTATTCACTTTTCCTTAAAAAAAAAAAAAAAAAAAATGTAATTTAAGCTTTTTATTTATTTATTTTTTTTTATTCTTTATTTTAATAAATAAATTTAGTTTCTCTCAAGTTTTTGTCAAGTAAATATTTTTCTTTTGTGCTATTATAATGTCATCGAAAAGAAAAAAAAATATCCGATAACTTTACCATCGAATTGAAATAAATAGAGACGGGGTCTAAATGGCCTTCGATGCCGAAAAAGACCTAAATTAAAAAAAAAAAAAAAACTTTATTGAGCCCCAATCTAAAAAAAATTTCTTCTTCGAGTACAAATGTAAATCCACCAGCTATGAATCAAGCTCAAGTGATTCAGAAGAAATTGATACTGATTTTCAGAAATTCTGCGCATAGCCAATATCTTTCAGAAACATTTCTGGGCTTTCATATTTCTCAGGAGATAGTGAGGAAGCCTGCCAACCAAAACTGAAAATATTTCCCTTTTCGTGCTGGTGGTGTGACATTTTTTTAGATCCTCTTTAAAATGTATATTTCCCTTGGAATCTTTTGAAGCACACTTTACTCTTGTACTTTATAGGAAAGATAGAAGGTTGTCCTAGTAACATTTTCTCATGTTTATAAATTTTACATCTTGAATTCTAAAGGTGCGTACACATCTGCGCTCTGCTCCGCTCGCGAGCACCATGTTCGTTGTTTTGAAATGCTCGCGAGCTGCTCGTCGCGATCCATCTCTTTGGATCGCAGTGACGGCGCTAGCTTATTCTCAGTGGGGGGGGGGCAGGGGTGGGGCAAACTTATCAACAGGGGGGACAGTCAATAAATATTTAGGCTTCATCAACAGAGAAACAAAAAATCTGGTGTGACTCGTAGCACCAGATTTTTTGTGTGACCTTAGGAACCGACAGAAGTTTTGGATTCGGCCAGTTTCGGCCAAATTTCAGCCGAAACTTCGTCCTGCCCGAAACCTGAATGTGAAAAGATGGGATTATTTATGCTCGTACACTAAAAAAAAAAACGTCGAGTGAAATTCGCA
>JAKCPI010019968.1:0-14654 GCA_023213315.1 Euborellia annulipes | reverse complement strand
TCAGTTATCGGGAATTATACACATAGTGCAAGTGCACATGTGATCAAACCAGGACTCGTCAATAATTATTTGCTTCATACAAAATTATATGGCTTTTGTGCCCAAGCTCAGAGATAATTCTGAGCCATATAATTTTATCGAAACGAATTTTTCCTCTTTTTTAGAAAAACGAAATTTTTTTCATTCCTCGGAAAACTTTTTTCCCCTTTCTTGAAAATCAAATTTGGCTATCGGGGCATGGCGTAGAGGTTAGCGTGCTAACCTCATATACCAAACGTCGCGGGTTCGGACCCCAGGCAGACCGATGATTTATTTAAGCCACTTGGATACCAAAATGGCTTAAATAAGAATGCCTGGACCCCCTATATGTATATTTATCAATAACGGCTATCGTCTAAAGTCTTAAATGGCCTGAGTTGCCGAAAAGACTGTGTGAATGTGTGTGTGAGTGTGAATGAGAAAAAAAGTGTGAGTGTTAAAAAAAAAAAAAAAAAAATCAAATTTTGATACGAGTCTCATCCGATCTTTTCAAAGGCATTTTCCCCAAAAATCGAAATAATCGATTAATCGATTATTTTGCGCAGCCCTAATAGAGACATATTATTATATAATAGTTCTGATAATTAAAAAATACTTCTTTAAAAAAATTATTTTTTCGAGCGTTTGGTATTAGTAGAAGGGAGTAGAAGGGGTGGCAATTCCCCAATTAATCGTGGGTGGCATTTTAAGATGAGAAAATATTTTCAATTACAATTTTCTACCTTACTTAAAATTATGATAAGAAATTGTTAAATAAAAAAAAAAAAATGTTAAAACAAAAGAATTCGTTTAGGTGAATAATGTTTGAGTAAAAGATAATTTTTTAGAAAATGGCAACATGGCCAGAGAGGGAGAGTTGGCAATGTCTTTAAATTCAAGAGAGAGGGAGTGCATAGTTAACTGCAAGTTTTCAGAGGGCTAGTAAATGCTTTTGGGGGCGGTTCCAAGGGACAAGAGAGAGAGAAAGAAACTAAAACCAACCCCAAAATTTTTCGAGGTCACTGAACTCCTTTTGTCCATCCCATTTCCAGCTTTCAATAAAAAAAAAAAAATGTGAAAACTTTTATCTTTGAGTGATTATTTATTAAGAAAAAATAATAATATGCCCCACCAAAGATAACATTTTTTTTAAAAATAATTCTCAATTATTAATATGATATGAAATTCTTTATTTAAATATTTTTTGAAGTTTTATTATAATTAACTAAACGGCCACGTGGCTGAGAAGAGTTGTCAATATTGATAGTCTTAAAGCCAAGGGGCGCGGGTTCGGATCCCAAGAGTTAGAAGAATATTTATTTAAATCATTTGAATACCAAATGGTATAAATAAATGAGCCTGAACCCGTATCGTGTATCGTCACGGCCTAAAATGCCCAAAAGACTTTAAAAAATCATGTTTATATAAAAAAACAATTGTTTTTACTTTCTCTTACCTAAAAGTATATGTTAATCTTTATATATATAATTCTTCTGTACGTGTGTATGTGACTGAACTCCTCCTAAACGACTGAACCGATTTTGATGAAATTTTCTGTGTATGTTTGTGAGAATCCTGGACAGGTTTTGTTTCACAAATAACAATAAGTTAATGAGTAATTAACCGTTAAAATAAGAAAAAAATAAAAAATTAGGAGAAATAGTTGCCATGGTAAGAAAATATAAATATTTACCCATGTTTACGATTTTTTATTTATTTACATTTTGAATTCTAAAATATCGGCGTAAATTTTTTGGATGTGTACCGGGAAAGTCCCGGAAAGGATATGATTCACAAAAAATCTTAAGTTCATGAATAATTAACTGTTAAAATAATCTCTATATATAAAAATCTGGTGTGACTGGCGCACAGCACACAACTTTCTCTTACCCTTCGGTAAGAGAAAGTTGTGCACCGTGCTGGTCACACCAGATTTTTTGTGTCGAGATATATTTAGTTTCCGATAGCACCTTAGTTTCAAACTTGCATTTTAAATGTTGATTGCTTGAAATAAACTATGGTTATTTTTCAAAATTTTAATCTCATATTTGGACATTTTATACACAATATAGATTCGTAAATAAATACAAAATTTCATAAGAATTGGAAAAAAATTTTAAATGCGTAAAAAGTTCCAAAGGGGACCCCCTTTTGAATCGAAATTAACATAAAAAGTAAAAAATGGGAATTTAAATAATAATTGATTTTTAATCTAATAAAAAAGAAAAAGATTTAAATTCCGTTACCATGGCAACCAGTTCTATCTTTCCTATGAAGAACAAGAGTAAAGTGGTCTTCAGAAGATTTCAACGGCAAAAATGAGAATATACATTTTAAAGAGCATCTAAAAAAATAGTTGATTTATGAATTTTAAAAAAAATCCTTGGAGGGAATTTTGAGAAAATCGAAAAAAACTGAAAAAGTACATCAGTAAAGTACTAGTACTTTTTGGCCGATTTTGTTCAAAAGCTTATTTTGAGATTCTTCAAAGGTACCTAAGTTAAATATAAAATTTCAATCCGGTAGCTCAATTCCCCTTCATGCTAAAAAAATCGGTACACACACACAGACACACAGACACACACACACACACACACACACACACACAGACCAATTTGCGGGACCCACTTTTTTGGACTCAGGGGACCTCAAAACATGTATATCCATCAAAATCTCGACATCGAATTTTTTGACATGATCGCAATACTTTCTCTCTATATATATATTACATATATACATAGGTAAGAGAAAGTAAAAATTAGAAGGAATATTTATAATGTATTTATTGTAATTTCTAATTTAGAGTCGTCTAGTAACAGCGCCCGTTCTAGGGTGGGGGTGGGGGGGGAGCGTTGGAATTGGTCCAGGGGTCCCAGAATTCGAGAGCGGCAGAAATTTATTATAAAATATAATTTTTTTTGAAAGAGAGGGGGGGCGCAAATTATAATTTTGGCCCAGGACGCAAGGTTTCCTTGGCGCAATTAACTTTATATAATAATAAGAATATTTTGATGTAGGCATAATTTTCAGCCCTGATGATGCCATCGAAACTCTATACGGACAAAATATTTATTTTTCGCTTTGGCTGCCACTACACCACTTCCTCATAAAGTTATAATAATCCAGCCATCAAGAAACAATTAAAAATATATATATATTTCCTAGCTCTGATAGCTTTATAATTAAAAAAATTTTCTTCTAAGGAAAAATCTGGTGGACAGGCATAGCACACAACTTCCTCTTACCTTCGGTAATCGAAAGTTGTGTACTGTGCTTGTCACACCAGATTTTTGTGTCGACATGTATTTAGTTTCCGACAGTAGGGTACAATTGAATTCAAGATGTAAAATTTATAAGTATGGGAAAATATTTATATTTTGATACCATGGCAACCATCTCCTATCTTTTCTATGGAGTACAAGAGTAAAGTGGTCTTCAGAAGATTTCAATCACAAAATTAGAATATACATTTTAAAGAGAATCTAAAAAATAATTGATTTTTGAATTTAAAAAAAAATCGTTGGAGCAAATTTTGAGAAAATCGAAAAAAAACTGAAAAAGTGAATCAGTAAAGTACTAGTACTCTTTGGTCGATTTTGTTCAAAAGCTTCGTGTCACGTCCCATGGGGGTGCCTAACTTAAATATAAAATTTCAACTTCCTAGCTCTTTTCGTTCTTGAGATATTTTGTTCACAGACACACAGACAGACAGACACACACACAGACAGACACACAGACAGACCATGTCGCGAAAACCACTTTTTTGGATTCAGGGGACCCCAAAACGTGAAGATCCATCAAAATCTCGACATCGAATTTTTGACATGAATCCAATACTTTCTCTCTCTATATATATTACATACTAGACGCAAAGCTCCCGCCTTCGGCGGGGCTGTCTAGCCTAGGGGGCTGCGCCCCTGGACCCCCTTTGCTCGCCTTCCTTTTTCATTTTTATATATAGAGATTATTTTAACGGTTAATTATTCATGAACTTAAGATTTTTTGTGAATCATATCCTTTCCGGAACTCTCCGGTACACAGACAAAAAATTTACGCCGATATTTTAGAATTCAAAATGTAAATAAATAAAAAATCGTAAACATGGGTAAATATTTATATTTTGTTACCATAGTAACCCTTTCTCCTAATTTTTATTTTTTTCTTATTTTAACGGTTAATTTCTCATTAACTTATTGTTATTTGTGAAACAAAACCTGTCCGGGATTCTCACAAACATACACAAAAAATTTCATCAAAATCTGTTCAGTCGTTTAGGAGGAGTTCAGTCACATACACACGTACAGAAGAATTATATATATAAAGAATATAAGATATACATAGGTAAGAGAAAGTAAAAATAATGTGATTGCCGGCGGAATATTACTAATAATAGTGGAAGGTTGGCAGCCAGGTGGAGGCTAAAAAGATAGGAAAATAATTCGGGAGAATGTTCCTTTCACACTGGTTCATTCACACTGCGCATGCGCAAAATACAAATTCGAAAGCTTTGCTTCGAAGAAATTGTGATGCTGGTGGCGTGGACTTTAGGCGTCTTCAGTTCCCATAGAAAGACTAAGCAGAGGGAATGAAAATTTTCCATTCAAACTAACAAAAATGTTTTTTTTTTTTTATTCTTTCATATTAAGAATTACAAAATAATTCGTGCCTTTGATTTTCTGGTATATTTAAAAATGCTATTCTCTAAAAACAGACGTTAAAATTTAACATCATAAATTGGGTGTTAAAAAGTAAAGTAATAACACTAGCGTTCTCTAAACCAAGTTTTAACAGCGACGTTAACAAATTATAAATTATTTTTATTTTTTATTCCCCTGTTATCCTATACCTATATAATCTAAATATACAGTATATAATAGTAGTGTCTGTCTGTCAGTCTGTCACGCTGGAACGAAATTTTGCATTCTTATAGATACGGATATCGTAAAAGTCTTAAATGGCCTGAGTTGCCGAAAAGAGTGTGAGTGTGAAACCGGCCCTGGATTAACTGATCGTTAAGTTAATCATTTACAACCGCTTAATTTAAAGTCCCATTAAATTTAAAGCATCGATAACTAAAGAAACTTCATCTATTTGCAGAACTGTTTTCTTGCAGCAAATGAACATTGCTAAAAAGACAATCACCGCATTAACGCTCCATAGTGATTTTCTAATTATCCAAAGTCCAGGGTTCAATCCCCCGTTTTTTTTTTTTTTTCTCGTTGATATGAATGATAATTATATGTTCAAATAAAAATAGCATTAAAGTCCTTGGAAGGGAGGAAGAGCCGCCACATGGCGCCATAGATATCTAATTAAGCCCTTTTTTTTCGGAAACTCTATACATAAATTAAAATCAAATCTAATGTTCTTTTTTTAGGTTGTCCTTTGCGGTTTTTCTTGCTTATCCTTGATTGACTTTAAACTTGAAAAAAAAATATATATATATATAATAAATAAAGCCTTGAGGGGCACAAGAATTTTCGCTCTCTACGTATAAATATATATTTAAAATCATCATCAGATCCCCCCTAAATGCTTATAGGCAGGCTTCTATGAACATTGGAACGGAAATTTGAAATAATTAATTCGTAGAAACTCTTAAAAAATTTTGCAGACGTTGTTGCTTGGTGTTTTTGATAGCCTCTCTCTCTTTTTTTTTTTCTTTCTCTCTCTTTGCTTGGTTCAGATGCGGGGCGTGTCACACACACCATAAGGGAGAGAGAGAGAGAGAGAGAACGACGACATCGGCGCTAATTTGAAACAGACGGTGGTGATGTTTAGAATACAGAGTATACAATCTTATTTCTTATTTTTTCAAAATAACTTTCTATATATGTATTAAAAATGAAATCAAATTTCTGGGAATTTTTTTTTTTTTGTTATTTGCATACATATTAAATTGAAATTTTTTTTTTGTGATTATTTGGTTTATACAACCACTTGTACAAGGGGGGTGTCAAAAAAAAATAACCTTTACTAAAAAAATTCTGCTTACTTTTATTCAAATTCCATTACAGACCTTCAAAGTATTCTCCCTCGGACAAAAGACATTTTGTTGTTCAGCTCTAGATCACGTGGTGGATAAGCAACGTACTGTTACTGCGAATTACTATTGTGAAGTATTGAATGGGTATTAAGAAGGAAAATTGCAACAAAAAGACCATACCACTTCCTTTGTCCCCATGACCTTCAGTGATTGGAACAAGCTCCCTGCGTCTATCTTCCCCAAAACCTACAATCTTCAGACTTTAAAAGTCTAAACTTAACAGGCATCTTCTCAGTTCCCGCAGTTGAGTTCCTCTTTTATGCTTGTCCTTTTGACGTGACAACATCTTACAAATCATGGGTGTATAAGAGTATTTTATGGCTGGTGGAATTTGTATCAGGAATGAAAGGTTAGAAGAAAACGCAGCCAAAATTTTTTTCTTTAAAAATATATTTTAACAGCTGACATTTCGGCTTTGTATTATATATTATAATTGAGTCAATTATCACATTAGGCACAAAATAAATATTTTATTAAGGTTATGGAGAAAGAAAAACCAGCGACTGCTTTCCACGTTAAAAGAATTATTCGCAGATATTTCGGTAGGCTTAACGCAAACATTCAGTGCTTCAAATTATATGATTGTGGAGCGTTTAACAAACTCATAAAATGCTTGAGAAGCCATTCTATACATGGAGGGACACACATGAAGCAAGTCACTGAGAAAAAACAGCATCTAAGTATATACACAGTGACACAATCGAATTTTTTGTAGTGCTTTACGATAATTTCTCACCCAGTGATTACCAGGCGTGTACTTTCTAATACTCTATTATATTATAACCTATTAGAAAGTACACGCGCCTGGTGGGTCACTGTGAGAAATTATCGTAAAGCATACAAAAATTCGATTGTGTCTTATGTATATACTGTAGATGCTGTTTTTCTCTCAGTGACTTGCTTCATGTGGTTTTGTCCCTCCATGTATAGAATGGCTTCTCAAGCATTTTATGAGTTTGTTAAACGCTCCACAATCATATAATTTGAAGCACTGAGGATGGTTTGCGTTAAGCTTACCGAAATATCTGCGAATAAATTATTTTAACGTGGAAAGCAGTCGCTGGTTTTTCTTTTTCCATAACCTTAATACTGTTGACCCAGCATACTTAGTTTCGTTTACTATAAATATTTTATATTGGTGATAAAAGAAGGAAAAAGTTTTTCTCGAACTGAAGACTTTTTTTTTCCTGATGTTATATCCTAAATTGATACAAAATACAATTGATAATATATGTACATAATGATCAATAACATTTCCGAGGATGGCTTTTGACCAAATCCGAAACGTCAGCTGTTAAAATATATTTTTAAAGAAAAAAATTTTGGCTGCGTTTTATTCTAACTTTCATTCCTGATACATGTGTGTATAGTGGCTGGGTAAGGAGGCAAGAAAAAGTTTAGCGGGTTGAATAACTCCTCTGTCTTAAGAGATATAATTATTTTTCATTTTTATTCTTTCCTTCTTTCTTATGAGGAATATACGGTTAAAAAGAATGATTTTTCAGCAAAAAATTTCACCATTTATTTTTTTTCTATCATTCCATTTTTACCGCGCTGCGGTAAATTCTAAATTGAAAGTTTTTTTTTTTTTTTTTTTTTTTTGTAAACATTCACACTTTTTTCTCATTCACACTCACACTCACACACACATTCACACTGTCTTTTCGGCAGCTCAGGCCATATAAGACATTTGCGATAACCGTTATTTATGAATTTTTATATATATTAGGGTCCAGGCATTTTTATTTAAGCCATCTGGTATCCAGATGGCTTAAATAAAATCATCGGACTGCCTGGGGTCCGAACCCGCGACGTTTGGTATATGAGGTTAGCACGCTAACCTCTACACCACGCCCCGTGGGCATTTGAAAGTTTAAACCACGATAGATTCCGAACGGCTAATCAGATCAGACTATTTTCTTTTTAAATATATTCTTCCTGGCTGCATCTGGCCACTGGTTATTATAGGTCTTCGGACCTTAAGCATCCATTCTAAAAAAAAAAAATCTGGTGTGACTGGCGCACAGCACACAACTTTCTCTTACCTTCGGTAATCGAAAGTTGTGTACTGTGCTTGTCTCACCAGATTTTTTGTGTCGACATGTATTTAGTTTCCGACAGTACGGTACATTCGATTTTCAAGATGTAAAATTTATAAGTATGGCAAAATATTTATATTTTGTTACCATAGCAACCATAGGAGAAATTCCTATCTTTCCTATGAAGAACAAGAGTAAAGTGGTCTTCAGAAGATTTCAATCACAAAATGAGAATATACATTTTATAGAGAATCTAAAAAATAATTGATTTTTGAATTTAAAAAAAAATCGTTGGAGCAAATTTTGAAAAATCGAAAAAAAACTGAAAAAGTGCATCAGTAAAGTACTAGTACTCTTTGGTCGATTTTGTTCAAAAGCTTCGTGTCACGTCCCATAGGGGTGCCAAACTTAAATATACAATTTCAACCTCCTAGCTCTTTTTGTTCTTGAGATATTTTGTTCACAGACACACACACAGACACACAGACAGACAGACAGACCATGTCGCGAAAACCACTTTTTTGGATTCAGGGGACCTCAAAACGTGAAGATCCATCAAAATCTCGACATCGAATTTTTGACATGAAACCAATACTTTCTCTCTCTATATATTAACATATATATAGAGGTACGAGAAAGTAAAAAGAAATAAAACAGCAAAAATTTTCAGGAATCGCCTTATATACCATATAATTTACAAATATTTCGGCCGGCCTAACGTCTGACCATCTTCAATACAGGATAGATATAGTTTTTTGGAGATCCGTGAACGAACACAAGAATGCTCGTCTTCCCCTCCTCTCTTCATATAAAGTTTAAAGACAACAGACGAATGATCTCCAAAGAACTATATCCTGCCCTGAAGATGGCCAGGCGTTAGACCGTTTTATTTCTCGCGTCAAATCATCCTCTGAAACCAGCAACAACTCATATATTATATCAGCGGAAATTAAATATATCTCGATACAAACAAATCTGGTGACAAGCACTCATACCAGAGGTTAGACAAAGTTGTGTGCTGTGCCACCAGTCAGACCAGATTTTTTTTTAAATGAGTATGGCGGTCTTCAATGAACCGATTGACCACAAACATTTTTTTCTTTTATGACTTCTTTGTCTATGACTTTAAGTTAATGATATATAAAATTTCGATTCACGAAAATTAATTTTTCATAGTAATCCATCTGAGTCATTTATGACTCAATCTCTCAGTTAGATAGAGATAGATTATAGAAATTATTCAATGGAACCTATTAAAAAAAAAAAAAATTCTGTATAAGTTCAATAATCGAATTTCAAAGTCGAGAGAAAGAGAAAGAGAGGGAGAGAGAGAGAGAGAGATAGAGAGAGAGCAATTAATAGAGTGGATAGGAAGGAGGGGGAGATGAATGAATAATCGAAGAGTGAAACGCCAAATTGATTCACAAGAAATTGAAATTCTTTGAGAAATATTTTTTTTTAAATCACTTTTAGGGTCGGTGGCTTCACTTCCAATTAAATACCTATCCCTTGGATAGGAGTTGACTATGACTTTCGTGTCGTTTCTGTTCTAGTTATGCTAATCATATGGTTAAATAAGAGGCCAGTAAAACTCATTTTTTTAAATCTGGTGTGATTGTCGCACAGCACCCAAGTTCCTCTTACCTTCGGAAATCGAAAGTTGTGTTCAGTGCTTGTCACACCAAATTTTTTCTGTCGACATATATTTAATTTCAAACAGTAAGTACGGTACATTTGAATTCAAGATTTTTTTTTTAACACTCACACTTTTTTCTCATTCACACTCAAATTCACACAGTCTTTTCGGCAACTTAGGCCATTTAAAGCCCGGTCCACACGCTCCGTTTTGCACAACCTTTTGTCTGCGCAGTTCAACACGTTGCAGTTAAAACGTTGTAATTTTGAGTGTCCAGACGGTGCAGTCATATTTGTATTTTTTGCTCAGTCTTGTGTGATATCGTCATGGGGGAGGTTCTCCTGTGGTCAATTTTTGCATGCTCTCTCATTCACTTTTTTTACAACTGTATCTCTGGTCGCGGTTGCATCGATTTCTCTGAATTTTTCTACTAATTTTTCATAAGCTTCCCCCTTTTTCTCTCTGTTACTATACTCCTTCGATTTAACACGCCAAATACATGGGAAACTTTCATAAAGTGCAATAAAATCAGTTAAAAACTCTCTAGAACATTGCCAAAGGTCAGCCATCGTGGAGTGATTAGGAAAAACTGAAGAACAAAACGATTCGGAACATGGAGCAAGCGTCCACATGCACCGACTTGACCGCACAGGTCATGGATTTCAAAGCTAATTTGCTCAGTTATTGCTGCAACTGTACCGTCTTCCCGCCGGGCTCAAAACTGCGCAAATTTCCTGTCCACACGCAACGTTTTAACTGCAACGTGTTGAACTGCGCAGACAAAAGGTTGTGCAAAACGGAGCGTCTGGACCGGGCTTAAGACTTATATCCGTTATTGATAATATACACATATTTGGGGTCCAGGCATTCTTATTTAAGCCATTTGGTATCGAAATGGCTTAAATAAAATCATCGGACTGCCTGGGGTCCGAACCCGCGACGTTTGGTATACGAGGCTAGCATGCTAACCTCTAGACCAAGCCCCGAGGGCTTAAATTCAAGATGTAAAATTTATAAACGTGGGAAAATATTTATATTTTGTTACCATAGCAACTTTCTTATGAAGTACAAGAGTAAAGTGGTCTTCATAAGATTTCAATGACAAAATGAGAATATACATTTTAAAGAGGATCTAAAAAATAATTGATTTTTGAATTAAAAAAAAAAAAAAAATCGTTGGAGCAAGTTTTGAGAAAATCGAACTGAAAAAGTATTTCAATAAAGTATTAGTACTCTTTGACCGATTTTGTTTAAAATCTTAGTGTCACGTCCCATGTGGTGCCTAACTAAAAAATATAAAATTTCAACTTCCTAGCTCTTTTCGTTCTTGAGATATTTTGTTCACAGACACACAGACAGACCATATCGCGAAAACCCCTTTTTTGGATTCAGGGGATCTCAAAACGTGTATATCCATCAAAATCTCGACTCGAATTTTTGACATGAATCCAATCTTTATATATCAACATATATGTATAGAGGTAAGAGAAAGGAAAAATCGAATCGGTAAACATATTTTTGTTACTAAATTGATGATTTACTATCAGTCGGATAAGTTTGTTAGTTGACTAGAAATGAAGCAACCGGCCCTAATGATATTAAAATTAGATGGGCGTAGTTGCTTAATAAAAGAGGGTGGGGCAATCAATCTATTTTCCCAACACTCTTATAGGTCTAAAGGTCTCACTTCTTATGTTAGAGGTCAGAAGTTTTTCTAAAAACACAATTTCCGAATTGTGCATAGGAATTAATTAATTAAATAATTTATAAAATTAATCGCCAGGGAGGAGGAGGAATGTTGCCTCGGGCTTTGGGCGCCTCATAATTCTTGCCTCCTGGATGAGAAGAAGTCGGCTACAAAAAAAAATAATAGCTTTTGGATCTTGAAAATTAGGTTAAATTCTTTACAGCCAAACAAAAAAAAAAAATTTAATAAAATAATAATCATTCTTTTCTTTGAAAAATTCTAGCTTAAAATTTGGGATAACGATTTATTTATTTATTTATTTAATAATCTGGAACATTCTTAATCATACTTGTAGAAGATATATAAAATGATAATTTTTTGTAATTGTCTAGACTAGAAAATTTAATTAAAATAAATTCTATACTTGGTGGCATCCGAAAATGATGCCATTGATGTCGCAACGCCCCTTTGGACCGGCAGCTTCTGTTCTAGAGCACATTAGCCACTTGTGGCGACGACTGTACCCAAAAATTTTGATGGTCAGGGGCTATCCATAAATGACGTCACACCTAAAAGGGGTGGGTATCATCAGAATGTGACAATATGTGACAAGGGGCAGGGGGGGTGAAAAACCTTGTGACGTCACATTTCAAAATTCGAGATGCCCAAACGCAAAATTTATAGGTGAACAAAAAAATTTTTAATATTTACGAACGCAATCTATATTTTGGGGGTCCAAAGTCGATGGACACAAGATGATTAATTTTTGTATTTTTAATTAGCATAATTAGGTGTCTATTAGTGATAAAATTGGAAAATGTGTGACGTCACATCAGGGGGAGGGATTTTTTAAAATGTGACAACCTTCGACAAGGACGGGGGGAGGGGTTAAAAAGTCTTGAAATTCGTGTGACGTAATTTATGGATGGCCCCTCATCAGTGATTGAGTGAATATCCTCTCGGCTTAGTGGTTTTTTGATAAGTCGACTCTGACTTTAGTCAACAATCCATCTTTTACTGAAAATAATCGACTTTTTAGAATCGATTGGAATCGATTCTCACTGGACGACTTTGACTTTTTTCTTACTATTCTTAGTATCCGATGCAGGGGCGTATATAGAAATTTTTTTCGGGGGGGGGGGGGGGGTTGATCTCAAAAAAATTTTTTTTCGCGGAACCAAATTTTTTTTTCCCGTCCGAAAAAATATTTTACCTTTTTTTTAAGGACGCAAAATTTTTGCCACGGGGCCACGCAAACATTTCGGGGGGGGGGGGGGGGGGGGCGAGACCCATTATTCGCTCTATATTCCTATATATGTATATGCATTTAGGAAATTTCGGGGGGGGGGGGGGCCCTCGGCCCCCTTATATACGCCCCTGATCCGATGGTAATATAGTTTATAACGTTTTCATTGATTGACTTTCATCTTTCTTTTAAAACCTACACATAACACACCAATCAACACGGTTTTTAAGATCGGTTAATGAACATATGTGACATTCTTAATTCTTCAATTTTAAGGTTTTATTTTGATACTCAACTTTGATATTTTATTTTAATGTTCGGTGCCATATCACGTGCAATTTCTGGATAGAATATTCTTTTATAAAAATATGTGTGTGTGTTGTATTTAATAAAATGTTTAAATAATTAATAAATTTTATATTATAAATAAATACAAATATTTAATATTTACTGAATATCTCCTAAGCACGAGTTTGAGAGTTTTTAAAAAGTCGACTTGAAAGTCGAAAAGTCGACTTTCAGAAATGATTAATCGATTAAACTATCAAGTCGATTCCTAAATCGAAAATCGATTTTTCAATTGCCTTTTTTTATCCCTACACCCGCCCGAGTTTTCGCTACGCTTGACTGCAAAGATCTTTGTGATTGTTGCTCTAATCCGTTGTCAGGTCTCAAAATAGCCATATTTTGCATATAAACAAAAACAAAGAAAAGAACTTTGGTTCAGTGGTGAGAATTCTTTATTTTTGTTAATTTTAGGCCCAAAAATCGATCAAAATGTTTCGTGCAAATGCATTGATACTTTTCTCAAACCTGGTGATATTGATAGTTTAGAGAGCAAAAGAGAAATTTGGAATAACAATTGTTTTGAAGAGAAAAAAAACAAACAAATAGCGTTGTGTTATAAGCATTCATCATTCAAACAAAAAAAAAAAAAACAATTCAAACAAAAAGTTTTTTGTAAATTGATTTTAAAAGAACTATTGTGCTTTGTTAGGGAATTTATGGCTTGTGATGAATTCACCCTCTACAGCTGACGGGGAAATTTTGTTGATCTAGGATTCTTCATTAATTTATTAGCATTTAGAACAAGATCAAAGGGATTCTTAGAAGATGTACAATGTGCAATATCAACAGAAATAGCCTGCAAAAAAATCTCATCTAAAAATAAATATACGAAATGAAATTTCGTCTAATCCATAAGCAGTAGCCTAGCGAGGGGGGGGGGCATCTCCCCGGTCGCTACTCACAAAGGGGCGCCAAATGTTCCGCAAAACAAAAATTTTCTGGATAATTTTGCCTCAAATAAAGCCTAGAATAAGCAGATAGTTGAAATCCATAGAAATATAGAGTTTCAGCCCAATTAGTGGTGCAAAACAGGGCTAAAAGTTTAGAAAAATCGAATTTTAGAGAAATCAATTTTCAACTTTGGACACCCCTAATTGAACTTTTATCATCCCTGAATGCACAAAACATATTAGTAAAAGAATTTGAATTTCGGTTTAACTGTGGTTTATTTGTAACAATTTCGGTCACTCATTCTGTGGCCTTCTTCAGGTACAATTCAGCTAAGATTATAAAGGTTGTTACACTTACAATCTCAATTGAATTAGTTGAGATCGCTCATATGTAGATGGCGTGCATGTCGAGAAACGGCAGCCATCTTGTTGTTTCTCAGCTAATTCAATTGAGATTGTCACAGATGTAACAACCTTTATAATCTTAGCTGATTTGTACTTGAAGAAGGCCACAGAATGAGTGGCCGAAACGTTGTAATTTTTACAAATAAACCACAGTTAAACCAAAAATCTAATTCTTTTACTTGCTAATGATAACAACTGTGAAAGCCTAAACTCCAAAATGCAAAAAAACATATATTTAAGATATTCTATAGTTCTTTAACTTTCCAAAAATCAATCATTCGTGCAAATCTGTTAATTATTAACGAAATTAGAAGCAAAAACAGTTTACAGCTAAACTAG
>JAKCPI010019966.1:0-13700 GCA_023213315.1 Euborellia annulipes | reverse complement strand
TAAAAGCACCTTTTTTGACAACTTCTGATAAAACGGTTTCAGCTTGATAGCTCTAAATTGAGAGAGAGAGAGAGAGAGAGAGAGAAAGGAATTTAATAATAAATAACATGAATTTAAATCCTTAAAGAGATAGGTCGGGGCTGCTGTCGCAGAACAAACAGGTCTTAATGCCTCCTTCCTTCTGCTTCCAGCAAGTAGAAAAAAAAAACCATCTCAGTGTATAAAATGTAGTAGTCTTTTCAAACACGGAGAAATGAATGGCGGGTACGGTCAGTGGGGCAGGAAAGGGGAGGGGAGGGGGAGAGATTTTTTTTTATTTTTTTCATATAAAAAGGCGCCTGGGTATCCTGACCTAGGTTAAGGAGAGAAGAGGAGAGTTGCCGTCGCCGCCCTCCGGATCCCATTCATGCTACGCCTCCGGGACATCAGCATCCCTCTGCCCTCTCACTCACTCTTTCTCTTCCTCTTTTCTTTTCTTTTTTGTGTATGCCTCACCTCCTCTCCTTCTCATTCATTCCCTTTCTCTCTCCTCTTTAATGTCTATTTACCGTCATCGATAGATTAAATAAACTAGACGCATTCATGACCTACCCTTATCAATGAATGCATCGACTGTTAAGGAGGCTACACACGAAACTGCAAAACTTGACAAGCATGCATGTGCAAGCAAATTGTAGCGTCTTTAAGAGAATTTTGCGCAAGCCGCTTGATGATCGATTAATCATGCACAAGCATATTTGCGCAAGCAAAACTTTCCGTCAAGAATCTCCTCCCTATTTATGTGAAATTAAAATGGTTAAAATTACCACAGAGACGTCTGTACTCACTTGGAGTATTTTTATATAAACTTTTCAGGGGTAGGGAACCAACTTTTTCAGACAAGAAATATGGTAGTTGAGAGGGACTGGGCAGGATCTTCATATGCCTTTACACAGGACAACCATTTATGGAAATTCATTCGCCATCCACTCTGTCAGATTTTGGAACTCGCTCCTTGAGTCCCTGAAGTCCTCGCCTACATTATATATTTTTTGTCATCGGCTGGAGAGGTATTTGATAGCAAATTAACTCATCATTGGGAAAAAAAATAAATAAATAAATCAAATAACTAAATAAATCAATCAATAACTGGGAATTTATTTCTTTTTTATTAAGAATTAATTTATCATACCTGTATAAATAGTATAAGCTTAATATATAATGTGTATAAGACTGATTATATTTTAAAAATTTGTTATACTTATGTAAAACCGGAGATAAATAACTCCAAACATGTACCTTTACGGCTCTGAAGAGATCAAATAGTTCTCAGGGCCATCAATAAATTCTATTCTATTCTATTCATTTTATAGACGTCTTGACATTTGATATTTATTTAATATATTTTAATTCATTTAAAATTTCAATTTAAATATTAATATTTATTGTGTCTCTGTTTAAAGCAAGTGAGTATTTCTTGTTATCTGAGAATAAATAAACTTCTGAGTTTGACATTTTTAGGTTAATTTTCGGCATAAGCATGCTTGTGCTGAAGGGAATTTGTGCATGCTGGTACAAAAAGATTGCACATGCATGCTTGTCAAGTTTGCAGTTAAATGTGTAACAGCCTTTAGAGATAAATATTCAGGTGACTTTGTTACGTCAAAGGAATCCTTTTTTTTAATGGCAGCCAATTAAAAAGTCGATGGATTAGGCCCAACACCACCTTTTACTTTTATTGTCAGTCAGTGATGCCTAATTGAAGCAGAAAACCGAAAAATAACAGAGACCAACAAAAAAAAAAAAGACTTCTTTTGGTGCATTGAAATTTAGAGTAGAGTAGATGGGTAGCGCTGATTCCAAAAATGCTATCAGTTTTGCTTCATCAGCTTTTTAGTCTTAGAGATATAGAGAAAATTAAATTTTAATAGAAAATGTGCTCTAAAGCGGCTCTTAGTCTGAATTTTCTAGAGTTGTTAACCCTTAAAAATATTCAGAGAGATGAAATACACTGTAAAAAAAATTTCGAAGATTTTACAATTTTTTGTTGTAAGCAAATTTCCAAGACCAATAGATACTAAATTTACTATACAGTTGAATTATATTTTTACAAAACTCTTTGCAAAAATCGTTTACAAATGTGTGGTAATTTTACTAATATTTAGCAATTTTCGAGTCCAAATGTGTGGTAATTTTACAAATATTTAGCAATTTTACAATCCAAATGTTTGTAATTTTACTAATATTTAGAAAAAGAAAAAAAATTTACGACTGGACCCATCATAGGTTATTGACCTTTAGGGGACGTCTCTACCTGAATGGAGTGAAATAAATATTTTTATTTAATGAAAAATTCCTCCAGGATTTGAACACTGACCTTTTTGGTAGAAGTCTTGCTGCCTAGTCCATTTGACCATCGAATCACCTGTTAACTAATGATCTATCTTTGCTATTTGGCATTCAAGTATGACCTCACTGTAAACTATTTTTACTAAATAATAAAATAAAAAATAAACTTAAAGTTATCTTAATATTATTATTTTTTGTATTATTATAACTTAAATAAATCCTTATAGTGCCAAAAATGTCTTTATTAAGAAAGCTAAAAAGCAGTCGAAACAAAGTCGGCCATGTTGGCAGCCTTAAAAGGAAAATTACAATACTCTTGTATTGTAAAATTAGAAACCTTTTTGTAAAATTACAAACCCTTTTCTAAAATTACAAACCGTGTTCTAAAATTACAATGCCGTTGTATTGTAAAATTAGAAATCGTATGGTAAACTTACAATATTTACTCTAATTTTCCAAGAGAATTGTAATTTTAAAATGTTTTTTGGTTGTAAAAATTTTTTGAATGCATAGATTTGTAAATTTAGTATACAAATGTATGGTAGTTATCATTTACAAGGAAAATTTGTAAATTTACTATACTAAAACATACTAAAATTAAAATTTTTTTTACAGTGTACATAGAATTAAGTTTCAACACAATTGGAGGTGCAAAACAAGGCTAGATGTTTAGAAAAATCAAATGTTTTAACTAAAGAATTTTTACCATCCCTGAATGCAAAAGATATACCACAGTGTCCGAAAAATACTAGGAATCTTGTTATAAAATGAAAAATCTTATTTATTCTTATCGTCTTCAAAGGAGTTCCCTTCCGATGCCAACATTTTTTGTCCTCTAAGCACTCCAAATAGTCATTTTCCGGAATGGTCTTCAACACCTTCGATTTGAGTTTAACGAATAGCCAGAAGTCACACGGAGCTAAATTAGGCGAATACGGTGGTTATGGAACTACATTTGTTGCATTTTTAGAGGAAAAATAACATAAAATCAAGGCAGTGTGAGAGATGGCGCTCCGGGGGCATCGTTTTAAGTCGATGAAGGAGATAAGGGTATTTTTTGGACACAGTGGTAGGGCTATATTTACGCTATTCTATAGTTCTTTAACTTTCTAAAAATCATTCATTGGTGAAAATCTAACAAAATTATAAACAAAACAGTAAGTACCTATGAAGAGAGGATGCCAGCCAAACAGGAGGCTTCTATCAAAGGAAAATTCCAAAGAATTGAGACTTGGCCATATAGACTAATGAGCATACGACATCTTATGTATATTTTATATATCGTACAATTTTGTGTATGTTAATAACTTTTTTTTTTTTTTTTTTTAAACATTCACACTTTTTTCTCATTCACACTCACACTCACACACACATTCACACTGTCTTTTCGGCAGCTCAGGCCATACAAGACATTTACGATAACCGTTATTTATATATATTAGGGTCCAGGCATTTTTATTAAGCCATCTGGTATCCAGATGGCTTGAATAAAATCATCGGACTGCCTGGTCCGAACCCGCGACGTTTGGTATATGAGGTTAGCACGCTAACCTCTACACCACGCCCCATGGGCATGTTAATAACTTATATAACAGCTCTATCTGCATCGCGAAGCTAGTTTAGCTGTATACTGTTTTGCTTATAATTTCGTTAATAATTAACAGATTTGCACGAATGATTGATTTTTGGAAAGTTAAAGAACTATAGAATATCGTAAATATGTTTTTGCATTTTGGAGTTTAGGCTTTCACAGTTGTTATCATTAGTAAAAGAATTTGATTTTCGGTTTAACTGTGGTTTATTTGTAAAAATTACAACGTTTCAGCCATTCATTCTGTGGCCTTCTTCAGGCACAAATCAGCTAAGAATATAAAGGTTGTTACATCTGTGACAATCTCAATTGAATTAGCTGAGAAACAACAAGATGGCTGCCGTTTCTCGACATGCACGCCATCTACATATCGTCGCCTGAATCACATAGTGGCGTATCTCAATTTCTATCATTTTCAGGAGAGCTGTTTATAGTTCGTGTTGTTATATCAAATGTTGAGTTACGCAAAACAAAAAAACCTAAATAAAACGAAAAAACATGGAATAGCAATACAGATTCGTCACTTTGTGATAATGTAAAGAACGCCAGAAATGGCCATACCCGTCGTATCTCAATTTTTAATTTTTTTGAGATATGTCACTACGTGATGCAAGCGACGATATGTGCGATCTCAACTAATTCAATTAAGATTGTCGAAGATGTAACAACCTTTTTAATCTTAGCTGAATTGTACCTGAAGAAGGCCACAGAATAAGTGGCCGAAACGTTGTAATTTTTACAAATAAACCACAGTTAAACCGAAAATCGAATTAATTCACTAATGTGTTTTTTGCATTCAGGGATGATAAAAGTTCAATTAGGGGTGTCCAAAGTTGAAAATTGATTTCTCTAAAATTCGATTTTTCTAAACTTTTAGCCCTGTTTTGTACCACTAAATGGGCTGAAACTCTATATTTCTATGTATTTCAACTATCTGCTTATTCTAGGCTTTAAATTTGAGACAAAATTATCCAGCAATTTTTTGTTTTGCGGACCATTTGGCGCCCCTTTGTGAGTAGCGACCGGGGCATGATGCTCCCCTCTCGCTAGGCTACTGCTTATGGATTAGACGAAATTTCATTTCGTATATTTATTTTTAGATGAGATTTTTTTGCAGGCTATTTCTGTTGATATTGCACATTGTACATCTTCTAAGAATCCCTTTGATCTTGTTCTAAATGCTAATAAATTAATGAAGAATCCTAGATCAACAAAATTTCCCCGTCAGCTGTAGAGGGTGAATTCATCACAAGCCATAAATTCCCTAACAAAGCACAATAGTTCTTTTAAAATCAATTTACAAAAACTTTTTGTTTGAATTGTTTTTTTTTTTTTTGTTTGAATGATGAATGCTTATAACACAACGCTATTTGTTTGTTTTTTTTTCTCTTCAAAACAATTGTTATTCCAAATTTCTCTTTTGCTCTCTAAACTATCAATATCACCAGGTTTGAGAAAAGTATCAATGCATTTGCACGAAACATTTTGATCGATTTTTGTGCCTAAAATTAACAAAAATAAAGAATTTTCACCACCGAACCAAAGTTCTTTTCTTTGTTTTTGTTTATATGCAAAATATGGCTATTTTGAAACCTGACAACGGATTAGAGCAACAATCACAAAGATCTTTGCAGTCAAGCGTAGCGAAAACTCGGGCGGGTGTAGGGATAAAAAAGGCAATTGAAAAATCGATTTTCGATTTAGGAATCGACTTGATAGTTTAATCGATTAATCATTTCTGAAAGTCGACTTTTCGACTTTCAAGTCGACTTTTTAAAAACTCTCAAACTCGTGCTTAGGAGATATTCAGTAAATATTAAATATTTGTATTTATTTATAATATAAAATTTATTAATTATTTAAACATTTTATTAAATACAACACACACACATATTTTTATAAAAGAATATTCTATCCAGAAATTGCACGTGATATGGCACCGAACATTAAAATAAAATATCAAAGTTGAGTATCAAAATAAAACCTTAAAATTGAAGAATTAAGAATGTCACATATGTTCACTAACCGATCTTAAAAACCGTGTTGATTGGTGTGTTATGTGTAGGTTTTAAAAGAAAGATGAAAGTCAATCAATGAAAACGTTATAAACTATATTACCATCGGATCAGGGGCGTATATAAGGGGCCGAGGGGGCCCCCCCGAAATTTCCTAAATGCATATACATATATAGGAATATAGAGCGAATAATGGGTCTCGCCCCCCCCTCCCCGAAATGTTTGCGTGGCCCCGTGGCAAAAATTTTGCGTCCTTAAAAAAAAGGTAAAATATTTTTTCGGACGGGAAAAAAAAATTTGGTTCCGCGAAAAAAAATTTTTTTGAGATCAGGCCCCCCCCCCGAAAAAAATTTCTATATACGCCCCTGCATCGGATACTAAGAATAGTAAGAAAAAAGTCAAAGTCGTCCAGTGAGAATCGATTCCAATCGATTCTAAAAAGTCGATTATTTTCAGTAAAAGATGGATTCTTGACTAAAGTCAGAGTCGACTTATCAAAAAACCACTAAGCCGAGAGGATATTCACTCAATCACTGATGAGGGGCCATCCATAAATTACGTCACACGAATTTCAAGACTTTTTAACCCCTCCCCCCGTCCTTGTCACAGGTTGTCACATTTTAAAAAATCCCTCCCCCCTGATGTGACGTCACACATTTTCCAATTTTATCAATAATAGACACCTAATTATGCTAATTAAAAATACAAAAATTAATCATCTTGTGTCCATCGACTTTGGACCCCCCAAAATATAGATTGCGTTCGTAAATATTAAAAAATTTTTTGTTCACCTATAAATTTTGCGTTTGGACATCTCGAATTTTGAAATGTGACGTCACAAGGTTTTTCACCCCCCCTGCCCCTTGTCACATATTGTCACATTCTGATGATACCCACCCCTTTTAGGTGTGACGTCATTTATGGATAGCCCCTGACCATCAAAATTTTTGGGTACAGTCGTCGCCACAAGTGGCTAATGTGCTCTAGAACAGAAGCTGCCGGTCCAAAGGGGCGTTGCGACATCAATGGCATCATTTTCGGATGCCACCAAGTATAGAATTTATTTTAATTAAATTTTCTAGTCTAGACAATTACAAAAAATTATCATTTTATATATCTTCTACAAGTATGATTAAGAATGTTCCAGATTATTAAATAAATAAATAAATAAATCGTTATCCCAAATTTTAACCTAGAATTTTTCGAAAGAAAAAAATGATTATTATTTTATTAAATTTTTTTTTCTGTTTGAAAAGAATTTAACCTAATTTTCAAGATCCAAAAGCTATTATTTTTTTTTGTAGCCGACTTCTTCTCATCCAGGAGGCAAGAATTATGAGGCGCCCAAAGCCCGAGGCAACATTCCTCCTCCTCCCTGGCGATTAATTTTATAAATTATTTAATTAATTAATTCCTATGCATAATTCGGAAATTGTGTTTTTAGAAAAACTTCTGACCTCTAACATAAGAAGTGAGATCTTTAGACCAATACGAGTGTCGAGAAAATAGATTGATTGCCCCACCCTCTTTTATTAAGCAACTACGCCCATCTAATTTTAATATCATTAGGGCCGGTTGCTTCATTTCTAGTCAACTAACAAACTTATCCGACTGATAGTAAATCATCAATTTAGTAACAAAAATATGTTTACCGATTCGATTTTTCCTTTCTCTTACCTCTATACATATATGTTGATATATAAAGATTGGATTCATGTCAAAAATTCGATGTCGAGATTTTGATGGATATATACGTTTTTGAGGTGCCCTGAATCCAAAAAAGTGGTTTTCGAGAAATGGTCTGTCTGTGTGTCTGTGAACAAAATATCTCAAGAACGAAAAGAGCTAGGAAGTTGAAATTTTATATTTTTTAGTTAGGCACCTTATGGGACGTGGCACTAAGATTTTAAACAAAATCGGTCAAAGAGTACTAATACTTTATTGAAGTACTTTTTCAGTTGTTTTTTTTTTCGATTTTCACAAAATTTGCTCCAATGATTTTGATTAAAATTCTTAAAGCAATTATTATTTAGATGCTCAAATGTTTTAGGTTTTAAATGTATATTCTCATTTTGCCATTGAAATCTCCTGAAGACCACTTTACTCTTGTACTTCATATGAAAGATAGGAGGCCATGGTAACAAAATAGAAATATTTTCCCACGTTTATAAATTTTACATCTTGAATTCAAATGTACCGTACTTACTCTCGGAAATAAATATATGGAAGTAAATATATGTCGACAGAAAAAATTTGGTGGGACAAGCACAGAACACAACTTTCGATTTCCGAAGGTAAGAGGAAGTTGGGTGCTATGCTACAATCACACCATATTTTTTTAAAAATGAGTTTTACTGGTCTCTTATTTAACTATATGATTAGCTTAACTAGAACAGAAACGACACGAAAGTCACAGCCAACTCTTATCCAAGAGTTAGGTAGTTAATTTGAAGTGAAGCCCCCGACCCTAAAAGTGATTAAAAAAAAAATATTTCTCAAAGAATTTCAATTTCTTGTGAATCAATTTGGCCTTTCACTCTTCGATTATTCATTCATCTCCCCCTCCTTCCTATCCACTCTATTAATTGCTCTCTCTCCCTCTCCCTCTCTCTCTCCCTCTCTCTCTCTTTCTCTTTCTCTCAACTTTGAAATTCGATTATTGAACTTATACAGAATTTTTTTTTTTTAATAGGTTCCATTGAATAATTTCTATAATCTATCTCTATCTAACAGAGAGATTGAGTCATAAATGACTCAGATGGATTACTATGAAAAATTAATTTTCGTGAATCGAAATTTTATATATCATTAACTTAAAGTCATAGACAAAGAAGTCATAAAAGAAAAAAAATGTTTGTGGTCAATCGGTTCATTGAAGACCGCCATACTCATTTCAAAAAAAAAATCTGGTCTGGCTGGTGGCACAGCACACAATTTTCTCTTACCTTTGGAAGAAAAGAAAGAAAGTTGTGTTCTGTGCTTGTCACACTAGATTTGTTTGTATCGAGATATATTTAGTTTCCGCCGATTTGATGGGAGAAATAAAACAGTAAAAATTTTCAGGAATCGACTTATACCATATGAATTGCAAATATTTCGGCCGGCCGGCCTAACGCCTGGCCATCTTCAGGGCAGAATATCCTTCGTCTGGTGTCTTTAAACTTTTGCATGAAGAGAGGAGGGGAAGACGAGCATTCAAGGGTTCGTTCACTGATCTCCAAAGAACCTGCATCCTGCATTGAAGCAGTGGCGGATCCAGAGGTGTTTCTCGGAGGGGGTAATCTGGAGTGACTGGGCCCACAGCACACATTTTTTTCTTAATTTCGGTAATTTAAAGACGCATTCTGTACCCTCTTTACCCCCCCCCCCTTGTATCCGCCCTTGCATTGAAGATGGCCAGATGTTAGACCGGCCGAAATATTTGTAAATTATATGGTATATAAGGCGATTCCTGAAAATGTTTGCTGTTTTATTTCTCCAGTCATTTTTTTTTAGAATGGGTGCTTAAGGTCCGAAGACCTATAATGCCAGTGGTCAGATGCAGCCAGGAAGAATATATTTAAAAAGAAAATAGTCTGATCTGATTAGCCGTTCGGAATCTACAGGGGTTTAAACTTTCAAATTAGAATTTACCGTAGCGCGGTAAAATGGAATGATAGAAAAAAAAAATGGTGAAATCTTTAGCTGAAAAATTATTCTTTCCAACCGTATATACCTCATAATTATATCTCTTAAGACAGAGAAGTTATTCAAGCCGCTAAACTTTTTCTTGCATGCCTCCCTACCCGGCCACTATACACACATGTATCAGGAATGAAAGTTAGAAGAAAACGCAGCCAAAATTTTTTTCTTTAAAAATATATTTTAACAGCTGACGTTTCGGCTTTGGTAAAAGCAACATGTTAACGTCGCTGTTAAAGCTTTGTTTAGTGAATAGCAATTTTTTAATGCTGATGTGTCAGATAGGCCTGAAAATAAGAAATCAAGTTAATAATGCGCATGCGCGAGAGATTATCGAGGGGTGTAAAAACACGAACAATCAGAAAACAGCTATATTCATATGGATCGTTAACACCTGGTAATAAAAAGTAAAATGTTAACGTCGTTGTTAAAATTTAGTTTAGAGAATAGCCTTTTTAACACTGGCGTTATTATTTTACTTTTTAACTCGGAGCTGTTATTGGTCATTATGTACATATATTATCAATTGTATTTTGTATCAATTTAGGATATAACATCAGGAAAAAAAAGTCTTCAGTTCGAAAAAAAACTTTTTCCTTTTTCTATCACCAATACAATATATTTATTTTGTGCCTAATGTGATAATTGACTCAATTATAATATATAATTGAGTCATTTGACCAAAGCCGAAACGTTAGCTGTTAAAATATATTTTTAAAGAAAAAAATATTGGCTGCGTTTTCTTCTAACTTTCTTTCATTCCTGATACAAATTCCACCAGCCCTTATACTATGCACACATGATATGTAAGACGTTGTCACGTCAAAAGGAGAAGCATAAAAGAGGAACTCAACTGCGGGAACTGAGAAGATGCCGGTTGAGTTTAGATTTGAAAGCCTGAAGATTGTATGTTTTGGGGAAGATAGACGCAGGGAACGGGTTTCAATCACGGAAGGTCATGGGGACAAAGGAAGTGGTCTTTTTGTTGTAATTTTCCTTCTTAATACCCATTCAAACTTCCAATAGTAATTCGCAGTAACAGTACGTTGCTTATCCACCACGTGATCTAGAGCTGAACAACAAAATGTCTTTTGTCCAAGGTAGAATACTTTGAAGGTCTGTAATGGAATTTGAATAAAAGTAAGCAGAATTTTTTAGTAAAAAAATCATTCCGTTATTTTTTGACACCCCCTTGTACAAGTGGTTGTATAAACCAAATAATCACAAAAAAAAATTTCAATTTAATATGTATGCAAATAACAAAAAAAAAAAATTCCCAGAAATTTGATTTCATTTTTAATACATATATAGAAAGTTATTTTGAAAAAATAAGAAATAAGATTGTATACTCTGTATTCTAAACATCACCACCGTCTGTTTCAAATTAGCGCCGATGTCGTCGTTCTCTCTCTCTCTCTCTCCCCTTATGGTGTGTGTGACACGCCCCGCATCTGAACCAAGCAAAAGAGAGAAAGAAAAAAAAGAGAGAGAGAGGCTATCAAAAACACCAAGCAACAACGTCTGCAAAATTTTTAAGTGTTTCTACGAATTAATTATTTCAAATTTCCGTTCCAATGTTCATAGAAGCCTGCCTATAAGCATTTAGGGGGATCTGATGATGATTTTAAATATATATTTATACGTAGAGAGCGAAAATTCTTGTGCCCTCAAGGCTTTATTTATTATATATATATACATTTTTTTTTTTCAAGTTTAAAGTCAATCAAGGATAAGCAAGAAAAACCGCAAAGGACAACCTAAAAAAGAACATTAGATTTGATTTTAATTTATGTATAGAGTTTCCGAAAAAAAGGGCTTAATTAGATATCTATGGCGCCATGTGGCGGCTCTTCCTCCCTTCCAAGGACTTTAATGCTATTTTTATTTGAACATATAATTATCATTCATATCAACGAGAAGAGGAAAAAAAACGGGGGATTGAACCCTGGACTTTGGATAATTAGAAAATCACTATGGAGCGTTGATGCGGTTGATGTCTTTTTAGCAATGTTCATTTGCTGCAAGAAAACAGTTCTGCAAATAGTTGAAGTTTCTTTAGTTATCGATGCTTTAAATTTAATGGGACTTTAAATTAAGCGGGTTGTAAATGTAAATTATTTTTATAAAAAAAAGATCATTCACCACAGGGACCCATTCACACTAACACTCTCACACCAGGGCCGGCGCAAGCTATTCTGCCGCCCTGGCAATATTTTTTGCGCCCCCCCCCCAAAAAACTTTTATAAATTTTATTTGCCGCTCCCTCCTTAAAATTTTCCCCTGATCTCCAAAAATTTTTTTTTTCGCGGAACCAAAATTTTCCCGTCCGAAAAAATTTTTTTCACATTTTTTAAGACAGAAAATTTTTGATTTTTCCCGTGTGCCGCCTGCAGGAACATTTCCTCTTGCGCGGGACCAAAATTTTTTTCGGGTGCCGCTTGCGGAACCAAAATTTTTTTTATTTTTCCCTTTTTGCCGCCCTCTCCAGGTTGCCGCCCTAGGCGGCCGCTAGTTTGCCTAGTGGACGCGCGCCCCTGCCTCACACACACATTCACACAGTCCTTTCGGCAATTCAGGCCATTTAAGATTTTTACGATATCCGTTTTTGATTAATATACATATTTGGGGTCCAGGCATTCCTATTTAAGCCTTTTGGTATCCAAATGGCTTAAATAAAATCATCGGACTGCCTGGGGGTCCGAACCCGCGACTTTTGGTATACGAGGTTAGCGCCAAATTTTGTTCTTCTTCTTTCTATGCCGTTATTATTCCCGCGGTGCGGGTCAGCAGTAAAGGGGTCGGTGGAATGGATTTTTTTGCGACCGGAAGAAATAGAACAGGCCGGCCCGTCGCACGGTCTGACACCTGTTGAAAATATAGAAGGAAGGAACTGACATGTAAAGAATGTCCCCGCTCGGGTAGCTCGTGGTCGCCATTCACATACCCACAAGATGTGGGCCCCTGAGCAAATTAGCGCCAAATTTTGTTATAGAGATTAAATGTTTAAGAAGATTCTAGGTACTGGAAATCGAAAGTACTGCCTGCGGCGGACCCTCGTATTTTCTTAATTGGATTATGTTACTCATAAAGGAACCAAGCGCCATCAACCTAAATCTGATATAAAGATCATTTTATTTGCACAATTGTAAACAAACCCAATGGCAATATCTTTTTTCTTGTTTTATACAAAAAAGCGTAAGAATGTTGCGATTTAAATAAAAAAGTAGATCTTTTTCCCCTACAAGATGGCGGTATTGTCTCAATTTCGATCATATTGGCGCTTGGTTGCTTTATGCATAATATTGTCCAATTATAAAAAGAAAATTGAATGGGTGTCTGGAAGAAGGGCATAAGTTACAATTTTAAAATTTTACAGGAGAAGCGAAAAAAGTGAAGTTGCTCATGTTAAGTTCCTTAACTAATTAATTGCAAAAGTCACACTTATGAACTTTTCCATTTTTTGACTAAAAAAATTAATTCAACAAGACATGTGAGTGTTTTTTATTGGTGAGGCCAAACATCCCATGGCCCCCCGGGAATCGAACCCAGGATCTCCGCCTTTCCGGGGCATAGGCGTGCCCCAGAAAGGCGGAGATCCTGGGTTCGATTCCGGGAGCCTCTGCGCCTCACCAATAAAAAACACTCACATATCTTGTTAATCATATCTATGACTAGATTAAGTCCGAATCGAGGTATTTTGAATACTATTATCTTATTCAAATATATAGATCTCGAAAAATATTTAACTAAAAAAATTAATATGTTAAACCACTAAATTACATTAGAAAAAGGATTTTAAAGACAAGTAAAACACTATTTCATTTCATTTGAAAAAGTGTAACATATGCCCTTCTTCCAGACCCACATTCAATTATTATTACTATTCCAATCCAGTGCCTGCTTGAGGATTTGTTTACATTCATAGAATACATAAATCCAAAAAATAATAAATATTTCTCTACACTTTCCTATGGGAGAAATCGTAACTTTAGGAATTAATAACTCAAAAAGTTATAAGAATTCGGGACCCTAAACGTCGTCTATAAGAATGCAAAATTTCGTTTCAGCGTGACAGACTGACAGAA
>JAKCPI010019965.1:0-40720 GCA_023213315.1 Euborellia annulipes | reverse complement strand
AAAAAAGTGTTTTTCGCTACATGGTCTGTCTGTCTGTTTGTGAACAAAATATCTCAAGAACGAAAAGAGCTAGGAGGTTGAAATTTTATATTTAAGTTAGGCACTCCCATGGGACGTGACACAAACCTTTTGAACAAAATCGACCAAAGAGTACTAATACTTCACTGATGCACTTTTTCAGGTTTTTTATTCGTTTTTCTCTAAATTTGGTCCAAAAATTTTGATTAAAATTTAAAAATCAATTATTTTTTTAATGCTCTTTAAAATGTATATTCTCATTTTGCCATTGAAATCTTTTGAAGCACACTTTACTCTTGTACTTTATATGAAAGGTAGGATAAATGGTTACCATGATGACCAAACAAATATTTTACCATATAAATTTTACATCTTGAATTTTAATACATCTATATCGGTAGAAACTAAATATATGCCGACACAAAAAATCTGGTGTGATAAGCAGAGAACACAACTTTCGATTACCGAAGGTAAGAGTGCGATCAGTCACACCAGATTTTTTTTCATAAGGTGGGTCTCGAAAAATTTTAAACCTCGTACCGGGCCGCGGTAAAGTTTGAGAAACACTATATTAGGATATAGATCATACGATAACGACGTTGCCTATATATTTGAGTCTTAAATAAAATTTTGTTGTTAATATTATCTAATTGTTGAACACGTGGTGTTTTTTACTTTCTCGTACCTCTATATATATGTTAATATACGTATAGAGAGAGAAAGTATTGGATTCATGTCAAAAAATTCGATGTCGAGATTTTGATGGATCTTCACGTTTTGAGGTCCCCTGAATCCAAAAAAGTGGTTTTCGCGACATGGTCTGTCTGTGTGTGTGTCTGTGTGTCTGTCTGTGTGTGTGTGTGTCTGTGAACAAAATATCTCAAGAACGAAAAGAGCTAGGAGGTTGAAATTTTATATTTAAGTTAGGCACCCCCATGGGACGTGACACGAAGCTTTTGAACAAAATCGACCAAAAAGTACTAGTACTTTACTGATGCACTTTTTCAGTTTTTTTCGATTTTCTCAAAATTTGCTCCAACGATTTTTTTTTAAATTCAAAAAATCAATTATTTTTTTAGTTGCTCTTTAAAATGTATATTCTCATTTTGTGATTGAAATCTTCTGAAGACCACTTTACTCTTGTTCTCCATAGAAAAGATAGGAGAAATGGTTGCCATGGTAACAAAATATAAACATTTTGCCATACTTATAAATTTTACATCTTGAAAATCGAATGTACCATACTGTCGGAAACTAAATACATGTCGACACAAAAAAATCTGGTGTGACAAGCACAGTACACAACTTTCGATTACCGAAGGTAAGAGAAAGTTGTGTGCTGTGCGCCAGTCACACCAGATTTTTTTTTTTACTCCCAAGTAAAAGTTAATCTTTTTATTTTAAACGATTAGCTACCTTATCATGCAATTTTTTTTTTGGTTATACGACGCCAAATTGTTAATTAATTACCTTAATTTACCTTCGGTAATCGAAAGTTGTATACTATGCAGTCACACAAGATTTTTTTGTGTCGAGGTATGTGTAGTTTCCCATAGCACCTTAGTTTTTTATGTATTTTATTTTTTTATAAAAACACTCACACTTTTTTCCCATTCACACTCATACAGTATTTTCGGCTACTTAGGATATATAAGACTTTATACGATAACCGTTCTATTGGGGGTCCAAGCATTCTTATTTAAGCCATTTGGTATCCAAATGGCTTAAATAAAATCACCTTAATTAACTTGAACACTTGCGATTCAAAGTTTCCCAAAGCTCTGTGTATTTAAATGTTGACTGCTTGAAATAAACTATGGTTTAGATTTTAATCTCATATTCGGATATTTTATACACAATAGAGAATCCTAAATAAATACAAAATTTCATAAGAATTGGAAAAAAAATTTTAAAATATATAAAGAGTTCCAAAGGGGACCTCCTTTTGAATCGAAATTAACATGTAAATACCCATATGGGGATTTAACACTGGCTCTATGGAAAGAAGAGACGGAAAGTGAATTTGAAAAATCTGAAATACTACATCAGTAAAGTGTAGGCCTACTTCAAACAATTTTCACGAAAAATTTTACTGATATACATTTTAAAGAGCATCTAAAAATAGTTGATTTATGAATTTTAATAAAAAGCCTACTTTTACTGTCCGAACTTAAATATAAAATTTGAACCTCCCTACATGTTTAAGACACAGACACACAGACTATTTTGCGGGACTCACGTTTTTTTTTTGGACTTACAGGACCTCAAAGCATGTATTTCCAAAATCTAGACATCGAGGTTTTGACATGATTGCAATACTTTCTCAGTATATACTACATATATAGGTAAGAGAAAGTAAAAAGTTAATATTTAAAACTTTGGTTAGTTCGTAATACAGTACATATTAATCTATTAATAAGTGGCTAAATAAAATTTAGATTTATTCTATGAGACATTTGCTTAAACGACGTCATTATTTCAGTGCTTAAATATTGTATAATAAAGAAAGAAAAATTTAATTTAAGTTTAGCCCACTATCGAAGAAATCCTGAGAATTAATTATTGCGAAACATCTGTGACAATTCCGTCTGCAGAACGGAGGTTTAAAACATTTTTAAAACATTTTAAAAATCAAAAATTCGATGTCGAGATTTTGATGGATCTTCACGTTTTGAGGTCCCCTGAATCCAAAAAAGTGGTTTTCGCGACATGGTCTGTGTGTGTGTGTGTGGGTGGGTGTGTGGGTGTGTCTGTGTTCAATTTAAAGCATGAAGGAATTGAGCTAGGAGGTTGAAATTTTATATTTAAGTTAGAACCCCCCCCCCCCGAGACGATACATTAAGCTTTTAAACAAAATCGAAAGAGTACTAGTACTTTACTGATGTACTTTTTTTTCGATTTTCTCAAAATTTGCTCCAAAGATTTTGATTAAAATTCAAAAATCAATTATTTTTTAGATTCTCTTTAAAATGTATATTCTCATTTTGCCATTGAAATCTTCTGAAGACCACTTTACTCTTGTACTCCATAGCGAAGGTAGGAGAAATGGTTGCCATGGTAACAAAATATAAATATTTTTCCATACTTATAAATTTTACATCTTGAAATTCGAATGTACCGTATTGTCGGGAACTTAATACATGTCGCCACGAAAAATCTTGTGTGACAAGCACAGTATACAACTTTCAATTACCGAAGGTAAGAGAAAGTTGTGTGCTGTGGGACAGTCACACCAGATTTTTTTTCTAATTTCTTAAATTCGGCTTACACCCTTTGGAACTTTTTACGCATTTAAAATTTTTTTTTTTCCAATTCTTATGAAATTTTGTATTTATTTAGGATTCTCTATTGTGTATAAAATGTCCAAATATGAGATTAAAATTTTTGAAAAATAACCAAAGTTTATTTCAAGTAAAATACAAGTTTGAAACTAAGATGCTATCGGAAACTAAATATATCTTGACACAAAAAATCTGGTGTGAAAAGCACAGTGCACAACTTTCGATTACCGAAGGGTAAGAGAAGGAGGGTCTGCTGGTGGGGTAACCAGGACGATGTCTCCTTAACTAGCGCAATAAATATTTAATTTTATTATTAGCAATTAATTCTTATTTTACATATTGTATTAGTACAATATTTTATTGAAATTAGTAAAAAAAAAAACAAATCAAGGAAAATGTGACTAATTTATGAATACAGTTAATTAAAATTTATCATAAAAGATAACGTAGAACATTTATTTCTTTATTATAACTATTTATTTTTATTATCGCCCTCACTTGGTGGATTATACAGCTAGTATGTATCTAATAAATAACATTTTCGTTTTTGTTGCAGACCCTCTGGTGGACTCATGGTTCCTGATGGACTCGCCTATTCCAATTTTGTGCATCCTAGCCTTCTATTTATATTTCGTGTTGCACTTAGGGCCTCAACTCATGGAGAAGAGACCGCCGTTTAAGATCCAGAGGGTCATGATCCTTTATAACGCCTATCAAGTCATTTTCAGCATCTGGTTCTGTTCAATTGTAAGTAATGATCCAACGCTTTAGTTATATAATTTAAAAATCTGGTGGGTGTGGTCGCATAGCACAAAACCCTTCGGTAAGAGAAAGTTGTGCACCGTGCTGGTCACACCAGATATTTTTGTCGAGATATATTTAGTTTCCCATAGCACCTTAGTTCCGAACTAGCGTTTTAAAGATATTTTGTTCACAGACAGACCATGTCGCGAAAACTACTTTTTTGAACTCGGAGGAGCTCAAAACATGAATATTCATAAAAATCTCAACATCGAATTTTTGACATGAATCCAATACTTTCATATATATATGAACCCTGTTATGCATTAGTGTGTGAAGCGCCAAAAAAAAATTCAAAATTGAGTTAAGCACGGAATATTGTTTCAAATGCTATAATCAATAGTATTTTTTTATGAAATATGTCCTAAAAAAATTTATATTTAATGTAAAAGCTTAAAATTATTTTTACAATATTTCAAATGCAGAATTTTCATTTTGCATTTATGCGTCAAGTGCAAGACATCGTAAACAACTATACGTTTGAGATATTAATTGCTGCGTTTAAGTATTTTCAATTATGAACACCAGCATAACTATTGTTTAGTAGTATTTAATTTATTTTAAATTTATATGCACTATTATATTCTAGAGTTGTTGAAATTGAATACAACTATTTCATAACCTACAAAAATTTTCTCTGAATTCGTGGATGTCAAAATTTAATTTTTAGATATTATTCCTGATAACGAAGACGAGGATCAGTGCGATTTCGAAAAGACAACAAAATAAATAATATTAAGTCGATTTCATTATTATAACTTTGATTTCCTGTTTCCATGTTCACTTCCATTCAGGAATTAATTGATGAGAAAATTTTGTTATCACTTTGTATTTAATTTTAAAATATTAATATTTAAAATTGAATTAATGTAATTTTGATAAAAAGTTTCTATGCTATTAGTATTAAATATAAACCATAAAAGAACTTTAATAATAACTCTGTTTTAATTTTTGAATTATAAACCTAAAATTATTTTATTAATATAAATAGTGCATAGATTAATTTGCAATCATGTGTCAAGGAACTTTGAAACATTTTTGCAAATATAATTGGACTTGAAGAATTTTGCAAAAATAATTTTTTATATTTTATTGTTTATTCTGTAAATTAAACGTATTTTTAGAAATAATTTATGAATATCTGCTATAATTACAATATTTACTTGCACAATTGACAAAAAGATGATATATAATCTAATCAAAACAATTTAAATCAGAAAAACTTTAATGTTAATGTTCTCAAATCTGCCTGGCGCTTGACGCACAATTGCGTAACAGGGTCAATATACAATATATAAGAGAAAGTAATAAAATCTTTTCACAGTAGAGGGTGAAATTTAATTATTTAAACTCCGAGGAATGAATCAAGAGTTTCAAATGCCAAATCAATGAACTTGACCTTAACTTCGCTTTCAGAGACAAGTTTCCTGTCTGAGAGGAAGCAAAAAGGTCCAGCCAGCCAGATGCTGGATGACCTGAATCCCATGCATGGGTGGAGATGTTTGCTAGTCTCCTTCTATTGAAAGCAAAAGAGTAAAATTAAAAGTACCGATAGCTCTGCTCTTTTTAAATAACAAACAACACTCTGTGAATTTTTTAATACTTTCTCTTACCCTATTGTAATTTTAATAGAAATATCTCTTAAAAAACAATAAATAAATATTCTTTTTATTATTATTTATTTCTTTATTAATTTATGTGATGAGAAAATTAAAACGTATGACGTATTCCCACCATAGCAACAACAACAAAAACAAAATCAAAAGATAAGGATAAATCACTCGAGTGTCAAATTAAATAACACTCTTTATGGATGTGCAGTAGCTGATGCTGATGCTGATAACTCTCTGACTTTTATTGTTGGATGACGTCACTCTAAATTTTACTTTCATGCCAAATTCGTTCTCTAATTAATAAGGAAGAAGAGATGGAGCTAGAGAAAAAGAAAAAACACTTACCCTCGGTAATCGAAAGTTGTGTTCTGTGCTTGTCACACCAGATTTCTTTGTGTCGACATATTTTTTTTTTTTTAAACATTCACACTTTTTTCTCATTCACACTGTCTTTTCGGCAACTTAGGCCATTTAAGACTTTGACGATAACCGTTATGAATATATTATTTGTGGTCCAGGCATTTCTATTTAAGTCATTTGGTATCCAAATTATCGGACTGCCTGGGGTCCGAACCCGCGACGTTCGGTATAGAAGGTAGGCACGCTACCAACTACTCCAAGCCCCGTGGGCGAGAATATACATTTGAAAGAGCATCTAAAAAATAATTGATTTTTGAATTTTAATCAAAATCATTCGAGCGAATTTTGAGAAAATCGAAAAAAACTGAAAAAGTACATTAGTAAAGTACTAGTACTCTTTGGCCGATTTTGATTAAAAGCTTATTTTCCCGGTCCCGGGGGTGTTTAACTTAAATATAAAATTTCAGCCTCCTAGCTCAATTCCTTCATCCTTAAAATTGAACACACACCCACCACAGTCAGACCATGTCGCGAAAACCACTTTTTTGGATTCAGTCAAAACGTGTATATCCATTAAAATCTCGACATGAATCCAATACTTTCTCTCTATATATATATATTAACATATATATAGAGGTAAGAGAAAGTAATAAGCAATCAAGATTCCCAGGGATGTTGCAGCCAGGAGGTTAAATAAAAAATATTTTATTTAATTTCTATTTGCTGACATTTCGGACGCTAATCACAACCTTCATCCTTGGAGACCTCCGAGTAGCAAGTATATAATAATATTTTTGTACATATCAAAGTAAAAAGAAATTGTATATAATTGCAATGAATATTAAAATACCTAAGATAGTGTATAATTGACAAGATTTGCCCTGATGAAGGTCGTGATTGGAGATCGAAATGTTGGCAAATAGAAATAAAATAAAATATTTTTTTACCTGGCTGCAAAGTCTCTGCGAATCTTGATTAAATCTCCAGAGCCATAAAACAGCAAGTTCTTAAAAATATATATATAAAAAAAAAAAAAACAATTACGACTAAAAAAAAAATTATGTTAAAGGCACTACCCAAAAATAATAATTTTTCAAGATGTTTCTCTGATGAACACTCCTATAATAACAATTAAAATACAGTGGTAGAAACCATTCCACTTATTTCTATTGTAAATAAGAACAAATCTACGTAAATGTTGTTCCGGCCTAATTAATCATCGCGCACGTGGACCGAGTATCGATACGAGTATTTTTGACCGATACTTGGTACTAGATTCTAAAAGTACTTGGTATCGAAAGAAAAGTATCGAGTAAGTACTTGTATTTACTCGTATCGTTTCATCCCTCCATTCCTGTATGAAATAAATTTTATTCGTTTGAGATTGGAAGCGAAACTATGTTTATAACAACAACAACAAAAACAATTGTTTTTCTAGCTGTTCGGAATTTAGATTTTTGAATAATTTTTTTTTAAAGAAAAATGACAGTCATTTTTTTTGTGTGTTAATTTATACGACATGAATAACTTGACTGGGAGCGGCGGCGGGATTAGTTTATTAGTAACTAATAAGAGAGAGAGAGATGAGCAAATAGGTTAGGATCTGCCAAGTGCTCTCTTCCTTCCCGGAGATTAATTTCTAATTACGTCACATCAAGCAGAGCCCTCAGGCGGGAAAAAGTGAAAGAATTGAATTAAAAAAGAAAAAAAAAATTGGCAAAAAAAAAAAAAGTGATGTATCATGATGATCATGATGATCCTGGTTGTTGCCTTTCGAGGGCCTTCGACAAGTGTGCCGAGTTAGAAAAAAAAAAGAAGAAGAATTGTAGTCGAAAGTGGTCCGAGGAATTCGGGTCAATCTAACTGCCCAGACCTGCTTCTTCATCTCCCGAATATCGGTCAAATTTTATTTTTGTAAAAATACAAAAAAAAAAAAATTACTTTCCCTCACTAAAATAGTCCGGAGAAATAAAAAAAATCTTTGTGTCTGGAACTACTGATCGGAGAAGGATGAAATTTATATTTATCGATTATTCAAAGAGGAACGCAGTGAAGTTGTGTTCTGTACTTGTCACACCTAGGGATGTGGTATCGAAAATTTTTCGTCATTTTAGGCTCCTAACGTCGATCAAAGGACCCACCGGAAGATCAATGCGATATATGCCCCCTTCCTCAGAGCAATGATCGCCAAGACTTCCTGGAGGATCACCCCCCCCTCCCCTCCTGGGTTGGATCCCAGGATAAAGTGTACTTAAACTATTTTCACGTAAAGTTTTATTGATATACTTTTACTTTCTCTTACCTATGTATATATGTAATATATATATAGAGAGAAAGTATTGGATTCATGTCAAAAATTCGATGTCGAGATTTTGATGGATCTTCACGTTTTGAGGTCCCCTGAATCCAAAAAAGTGGTTTTCGCGACATGGTCTGTCTGTGGGTGGGTGGTGGGTGGGTGGGTGTGTGTGTGTGTGTGTTCAATTTTAAGCATGAAGGAATTGAGCTACGAGGTTGAAATTTTATATTTAAGTTAAACACCCCCGGGACCGGAAAAATAAGCTTTTAATCAAAATCGGCCAAAGATTACTAGTACTTTACTGATGTACTTTTTCAGTTTTTTTCGATTTTCTCAAAATTTGCTCCAACGATTTTTTTTTAAATTCAAAAATCAATTATTTTTTAGATGCTCTTTAAAATGTATATTCTCATTTTGCAATTGAAATCTTCTGAAGACCACTTTACTCTTGTATTTCATAGGGAAGATAGGAGAAATGGTTGCCATGGTAACTAAATATAAATATTTTTCCATACTTATAAATTTTACATCTGAATTCATATGTTCTGTACTATCGGGAACTAAATATATGTCGACACAAAAAATCTGGTGTGACAAGCACAGAACACAACTTTCGATTACCGAAGGTAAGAGAAAGTTGTGTGCTGTGCGCCAGTCACACCAGATTTTTTAAAGAGTATCTAAAAATAATTATTGATTTTTGAATTTTTTTTCAAAATCGTTAGAGCGAATTTTGAGAAATCGAAAAAAAGTGAAAAAATACATTAGTAAAGTACTAGAACTCTTTGGCTGATGTGATTGCAATTTCTTGAATTACTTGCGACATAGATACTTGGCTTAAGTATAAAATTTGAGTATCGAGAGTTTTTTTGTTTTTGAGTAATTCCCTTTAACCCACATTTTTTGATATATTCACACTTTTTCCCCCCCCCCCCCCCCCCCCCCCCCCCCCCCCCATCTTTTCGGCATCTTAGGCCATTTAAGATTTTACGATATCCGTTATAGAAATTAATTTACATATATGGGGGCCTGCGTTTCCTTATAAACCCCCTGTGGTCCCCAAGGGGCAGAAAAAAAACCACCGGGCGGCGGGGGGCCCCACCCCCGGGGGGTGGGAAAAAGGGGGTAGCCCCCAACCCTCCACCCCACGCCCCGAGGGCTGAAAAAATCTTAAATTTCAAGAAGATCGATTCCAGTTAAAATATCAAAACATAATGTTTATGTAAATTTCTCTGAAAGGGATTTTATTGCTTTTAAATGCCTGTTTGATTGCTTTTCTCGAAATTGCCATTAAAAGGAGGCGATTCCCTTTTAGCTTGAATGTGACGTCATTTTCACAATCATTTGAATGAATTTCAACTGAAATATCAAAAAGCGTGGATTAAATTAAATAACTCAATAAGGAAAGAACTCTCGGTACTCAAATTTTATACTTAAGCTAAGTATTCATGTCCCAAGCATGGACAGGAATTTCATTCCAATCGACCAAATAGTACTAGTACTTTACTGATGTATTTTTTCAATTTTTTGTATTTTTCTCGCAATTAGCTTTAAAGATTTTGTTTAAAAATTATATTGTAGATGCTCGTTAAAATGTATATTTTTATTTTGTTTGTTTGAAGTCCACTTTACTTTTGTACTCCTTAGGAAAAGTAGATGCCATGGTAACAAAATATAATTTATATATTTAAATTTTATATCTTGAATTCTAATATATTGCCGGAAACTACGTAAGTAGTTGACACAAAAAATCTCATGTGACAAGCGCAGAATACAACTTTCAATTGCCGAAGGTAAGAGAAGTTGTGTGCAGTGCGACTAGTCACACCGGATTTTTCTCGAGCAAAAAAGAACATGCAATATTCTTTGCAGAATTGTAATTAAAATATTTATGTAACGTTTCAAGTCTATATGGCCTAAGAGGCCGAAAAGACTTTTAATAAAATTTATTTTTGAATGAGTACTTTTCATTCGATACCGGCAATCAAGTACTCATATGAGTAAAGTATCGAAACAAAAGTATCGATTCCAGTCAAGGGCGGATCCAGAGGTGTTTCTCGGGGGGGGGGGGGTAATCTGGTGTGACTCATCGCACAGCACACTATTTTTTTTTTAATTTCGGTTATTTAAAAGCGCATTCTGTACTTGTTTGCCAGAATATAAATACACATCAAATTTTTAAGTATTAATTTTAAAAATTTTACATTAAAAATAAATTTTTTTGCGAAAAAAAGTATTTTTTTCGAATCTCGGGGGGGGGGGGTAATTACCCCCTTTCCCCCCCTGTATCCGCCCTTGATTCCAGTAAGTTTCGATACTTTTTTCGTGTCCCTAATGGCATCTAGTTCCTCGATTATTGTTGATTACTAGCGCCTAAACAATACGCATCCCATTTAACAGCTCTGCAATCCGGGGATATCAGGCGTTTGTGTTTAGTGCTACCATCTGATGGAATTAAAAAGAAACTAACGAATAAAAAAAGAAATCAAATCCTTCAAACTGCATTACTTTCTCTTATCCATTTAAATAAAAAAAAATCTTTTGTTTACTTAATTTATAATTAATTATCCCAAATAACTAATTAAAATTTAAACTATAGATTTATTTTTATATATCTAGAATAAAAATACTCTTTGGCCGATTTTAATTAAAAGCTTAATTTTAGGCCCCAGCGGGGTGTCTCTCTTAATAATAAAATTTCAACATCCTAGCTCAATTCCTTCATGCTTGAAATTGAACACAGACAGACAGACAGACAGACCATGTCGCGAAAACCACTTTTTTGGATTCAGGGGGGACCTCAAAACGTGAAGATCCATCAAAATCTCGACATCGAATTTTTGACATGAGTCCAATACTTTCTCTCTATATATATATTACATATATACATAGGTAAGAGAAAGTAAAAATGTATGCCAAAAAGTATGATAGTGCATACCGGGCTAAGCTCAGAATTTACTACTATTTTCTTCCAAACCTTGAGGGTAGGGGGGAGGGGGCATACGCACATATGTTATACTCTGGTTTCGAGAATCCAGTGAATAATAATCAGGTCTCAAAATCTTCAAATGGGAGGCTCAAAAAAATTCCCGAATTTTCCATTGGAAATCAATGGGTTCTAAATCTACAAAAGACAATTAACAGGAACAGGTAGATGAAGGCAGCCAGCAAAGAACAAAAACTTTATTTAAATATCGTCGACGTTTCGGGAACGCATCGCTCCCATCTTCAGGACGACAAATCGTTAATGTTGTTAATGTCATCTTCAGGAGGATAAACATTAACAACATTAACGACGATATTTAAATAAAGTTTTTGTTCTTTGCTGGCTGCCTTCATCTACCTGTTCCTGTTGAATATCACTCAGCCATTAATTTCTTCTTTTCAAAAGACAATTTTAATAATTAAAATCTCTCAAATGACAAATAATAAAAATTATTATATAATAAAATTGTCTTTCTTAATTTGTAATTGTGTGATTTAAATGCTGACTGAAAAATGAATGTTTTTGAGATTTAAAAGAACAGATGTTTTTATTGTTCCAAAGTTATAAATAATTAATTAATTTGATTATTCCTTATATAGGCCACATGCTTAATAAAAGCCAAAGAATAAAATAATTTGTTTTCTTTTGCAGCCTTTTCAAGTGGAGAATCCGGGGAAATTCTTTGACCAAGGATGCCATCCGAGTGATAATAGAGCAAACTCCTTCTCTAGAGAGGTCAGTCGACAATTTCTCTTCTTTCCTTCCTTTTTATTTCATTTATTTCAAAGATTAATTGATCATTAACAAATTCTTTATTTATTATAGTGATCTCAATTTGTATTCTCTTTATAAGAAAGATACAGAGAGAGTTTGAAAAATTTATTATAACAAGAGAAAACCCACAACAAAACAAAGGGGGGGGGGGGGGGGGGGGGCCGACAACATGGCGACACTTATTTTTTTTTAGAAAGGGAAACGGGCAAAGAAAACAAAAAAAAAACCCCCCAACCCACACCAAAAAACCCCCCCCCCCCCCCCCCCCCCCCATTTTTTTTCTTTTTTTTATTTAAATATTTTATAATTTTTTTTTTTTTTTTTTCTAGGGGGGGGGCGGCCCCCCGCTGGGTACGCCCATGACAAGAAAGAGACATTTCGGTCTCAGGCTGATTACTTTAAATTTAAGTATGTGCGTTCAGTGTCATAGCCAGGAGGGGGAGGGGGGGCATTTTACATCTTGAAAATCGAATGTACCTTACTGTCGCAAACTAAATATATGTCGACAGAAAAAATCTGGTGTGACAAGCACAGTACACAACTTTCGATTACCGAAGGTAAGAGAAAGTTGTGTGCTGTGCGCCAGTCACACCAGATTTTTGTTATTTAATATTTCATACACAACATTTACATAAAAAATAATCATTGATAAAACAGGCAGACATGCAAAGTTAAATAAAAGTGTTTTGGTTTTGTTTTTAGGTGTCAAAAGGTGCCTGGTGGTATTTCATCTCTAAAGTTGTTGAACTATTAGATACGGCAAGTTTTTTTTTTTTCTTGATTATTTCATTTTACCGCGCTGCGGTAAATTCTAATTTGATAGTTTAAACGAATGTTTATTTAACATCATGGTTTATTAAAATTATTTATTTATTTTATTTTCAGGTGTTTTTTGTTTTACGTAAGAAACAAAGTCAGGTGACATTTCTGCACGTCTACCATCACACCATCACAGCTCTATTCTCATGGGGCTACCTTAAATATCTCCCAGGTAGCTCTCGTTTTTCATTCTCCCTCACAAACCTCAAAATAATTGATTCATACTCCAACCACTCAGGAGCAAAATGGGTAGAGAGTTGAATACCAGAGAATTTTTTTACGTTTTAAATTGAAACTTCTTTGCGCATGTCAGAACAAATTTTGAATTTAAAGCTTGTTGAAATGTGTCCAAAAGTCGATCAAATTTTATTGTACAATAACCTCATCTAGAAACAAGAAAAGTTTTTGCGTCAAAGTTTCAAATATATATGAGTCAAGGAAAAAATACAAAAAAAAATGAAGGAATTTGTCTGTCGACGTTTCGAGTGCCATCCCTTGATTGATTAATGTTGATTAATTTGAAAATATCAAAATTCAATGAGCAGCTTAAAAACAAATCCTTTAAAAATAACATGAAAAGGAAATTCATTGTTCAATTTGTTGTGAATCAAATTCCTGAGGAAGAGCGTGATTGGCGACAGAAACGACGACAGATAAATTGCTTTGTTAACTTAAAATCTTTTTATCGCTGTTGAGGGGATTCAAGGGATGTTGCAGCCAGGAAATTAAATTAAAAATTTTTTATCTCCCGACGTTTCGGTCTCTAATCACAACCTTCATCAGGGCAAATATTGTAAGGTATTTTTATAACTTTTTTTTAGAGTTTAGGCTTTCACAGTTGTTATCATTAGTAAAAGAATTTAATTTTCGGTTTAACTGTGGTTTATTTGTAAATTCGGCCATTCATTCTGTGGCCTTCTTCAGGTACAATTCAGCTAAGATTACAAAGGTTGTTACATCTGACTAATTAGTGAACTAATTCACTTGAGATTGTCACAGATGTAACAACCTTTGTAAATTTGACTGAAGTCTACCTGAAGAAGGCCCCAGAATGAGTGGCCGAAACGTTGTAAATTTTACAAATAAACCACAGTTAAACTGAAAATCAAATTCTTTTACTAATATTTTTATAACTATTTCTTTTCTTTACAAAAATTATTAAATTGCTTGCTCATTGAAGAGAGAGACGCAGAGCAATTTTAAAGATTAAAAAGATTTATTGAGAGATTGTATATGCAATAATTAATAAAAAATACCTAAGTTCGTATATATTTAACAATATTTGCCCTGATGAAGGACGTGATTGGCGACCGAAATGTTGGCGAAAAAATTGTTATTTAAGTTCCTGACTGCAACGTTTTGATTGCTTTTTTTTCCCTTGGCTGGCTCCATCCCAAATACTCACAGAGAAATTGTAGAAGTTTCACTTCTCTAGTGTTTACAATATGAATGCACAGAGTTTTTTTTGTTGTCTTTGTAGGTGAACAAGGCGTCCCGATTGGCTTCCTCAATACTTTCGTGCACATCATCATGTACTCGTATTATCTGTTATCAGCACTTGGGCCACAATACCAGAAATATCTCTGGTGGAAGAAATATATGACATGGATCCAATTGGTAAGTTTCATTAATTAATAATAATAAAATAATAAGGCATGCAGTTAAGTTGATTTAATCTCCCTGCCCGTATTGTTTTGTGTTCCAGGTGCAATTCTGCATCATGCTCAGTTATCTCTTTCTTCTTTTATATTTCGATTGCAAACTACCAAAAGCACTCACCTTCTTTTTTGTTGGCAATGTTGTCATCTTCCTCTATCTATTCGCTAGATTTTATAAAACGGCCTACACAGCGAAACAAAATGCATTGAATATGAAGGATGACTAAAACCGAACGAACACACATTTATTTATTTATTATTTTGAGAGTTTTTTTTTTTTTTTTAAAATTATATTCAAGGGAATAGCAGATTTGGGGAAAATTTGACCTTTTATTTTGTCTACTCTTTTGCTCAATCAAATTTATCCCTGAAATGATAAAGTCTGAAAACAAATGTTTACTAACCTCAGAGTTTCTTTTTCTAAAATGTCCGGTATTTTCTGAATTCTAGTCTGCCACTACTTTTTCGATAAATAACAGGCAGACACAAATGAAATAAAAACTGGTGGCTATATTTCAGAAAGATTTAATAAAATTGCTTCCTTACTGGATATTTCAGAATGTCATTGTTTACAGTGACCAAAATTATATATAATCTACATCCCTTTGATTTTATTCTTGCTCTAATATCCCATTTCAACACACCGGATTAGCAGATATGCCGGAGTATCCAAGTCCGGATTAGCAAGTCTCTACTCTATTTATGACCTAGTAGAGATGCTTTCGTTATATAGAGAAAAACATTCAAGGACAGGAATTAGGAGTTTTGAATAAACATTCAGATGCTGAAAAAGGAACTAAAAATTAGCCTGAAAACTTCTCTTGACAGCAACCAGTCGTTGGTCCAATCAAATGGAAAAATCTCCTTAAAAAAAAAAGAAAAAATTCTCAAAACTCACTCAATAGTTATTATGATTATTTTAATTTAATGATAGAAAAAGTCTACCAAATTGTAATTTATATAATATTTAAATTTATTATTATTGTAAGATATCGAATATCTTAGAGTCTATTTAACGTTTTGACTGCCATGCATGTCTTTTTTATGTACAAAAATAAATAAATATATACAAATATAGTTAGTTATATAAATTGTTTTTTTTTTTTTTTCTTTGCTGGTAGAATTGCTAAAAAAATTACTTAGAATCAAGATCATCAAAGCCCTCGGGGCGTGGTGTAGAGGTTAGCGTGCTAACCTCATATACCAAACGTCGCGGGTTCGGACCCCAGGCAGTCCGATGATTTTATTTAAGCCATCTGGATACCAGATGGCTTAAATAAAAATGCCTGGACCCACAATATATATATTAATTACAACGGTTATCGTAAATGTCTTATATGGCCTGAGCTGCCGAAAAGACAGCGTGAATGTGTGTGTGAGTGTGAGTGTGAATGAGAAAAAAGTGTGAATGTTTTTTTAAAAAGAAAAAAAAAAAAATCATCAAAGTGAAAAGATAAATATTGACATATTCACCAATTCAAGTCTTCTATAATTAAAAAGCAGCCATTCGGCGGCCCACAGAAAGGATCAGCCATGAATTTTAAATTTTATTTTTTTAAATCACTTTTGGCTTTTAAATTTAGATTTTTTTTTTTGAAAATATTAATTTCAAAAAGTTTCAAATTTCACAATTTGTTTTCTTTATGTAAGGAAAATATCTAATTACAGTGAATATAAAAACGAAATAATAGTGAAGATAGCTGTTTTTGTTATATTCACAATTAAAAAAAAAATTATTTTCTAAAAGCAACTAAAATTAAATAAATACCTTTTTAAAACCGTTCAATTTCAATTATTTAATAAAAGCTCATTATATTTACGTAAGCTTAAAGATGGTCTATAATTTTAATTCTTTTTGTTTCAATGGGGCCGTTTTTTTTTATTCTCTCTGATTTAATTGTTATTTATTTTTTTATCACTTAATTTTATGTGTAGGTGTAACGCAAGATTTTAAACGTCTTTTTAATTTGTTGGCTCTTCATAATCTGGAGGGGGAATTTAGATTCAAGGTAAGAATTTAATTAACCTATCAAATTATTAATGAAGTAGATTTCATAAATTATGTATCCAGGGCCCCCTCCCTGGACCATCTAACAAAAATTCATCGACAAAACAAATCCCCCCCCCCCTTTGAAAATATCTTTTATATTCTATCTCTATATTAAAAATAAAATAAGTACTTTTTAGAATATTTTTTTTCCTAAATATTTAAATTTTTGTTTATTTTTTTGTTAACAATAAATATCAAATTTTTTTAATAACAATAACTTACCTATTTGGCCTTCTGACGATTTAGATAGAAAAAATAAAACTGAAAAACAAAACTTTTGCATTCGCCCAAAGAAAAAAAATTGTTTGTATTATACTATAAATTCATTTGATTAGATTAATAACTAAAAAAAAAAAGAAAGAAAAATTGGAAATCTGAAATCTAATAGAATCTATTGAAAGGTGAAAAAAGATGAGGAGGAAGTGTTAATGATAATGAATAAAAATAAATAAATCCCCTTTCATGCCCGAAAATGCATAAGCGGTTATATTTATATATATATAGTGATACTTGGTAGTTCTACATGGCAGCTTAAAGAAGTCGAGGAAAAGGGCTAGGGGAGAGTAAATACGTTTATATAAACAGTGGCGCAACCAGGGGAAGGGGACCCTCCTAGAAGAAGGCGGCTGGAAATGCGTTTTCATTTGTTTTAAGCCAAAAAGGTGAGCGCCTTCACCTCCCCCCGCCCCAGGGTTGTGCCATTGGATCTAAGAGTTGTGCTCCATTTATAAGAAGGGCTATCATAGAGATATAGAGAGAGTAGAGCTAGGAATAGAAATATTGCATCTTTTAGTTTCTCTTTTTTTTTTTGTAAAGCTGATGATTATTGGATGAGAAACGTTTTGAGGATTTTCAGAATTGATAATGAATGTCTCTATTTTCACAGCCCCGCTATCATAATCAATTTTCATTTCGCAGAGATGAGATGGAAAATAAGCCTACTAATAAAAAAAATTTGTTATTTTACTTTTGCTAATATCGACATGTTTCGCCCTTCATTGCGATTTAGGCCTTGTTACAGACAGCGATCGCGATCCTTTTGGATATAAATCCGATCCGATCTAGGATTTTTGGATAGTTTTCTAAGGATTAGCGATCCTGGATTTTTGCGATCCTTTTCAAAGGAGAATTTTTTTATATTTTAATAAATATTTATATCCTTTTAATTGATCGAAACGCCCAAAAATCAAGTCCGGGTCGGAACAGCGATCCTTTTTCTAAATCGGTTCGGATCGTTAATCCTTTTGCAACAGGATCGGATCGCTAATGCTTTTTAAAGGATTTTACCCATCCCTGGTTATAGAGAGGAAGCGGGAGGGGGTGGGGACGAAATATTTTTACAATGATTTTTAAATTAAAAAAAAACATGTCTGGATAAAGGGAAAAAAATTCGACATGGACACAAAAGGGAAATTTTTTTCTAAATAAGCAATTATTAAGTAAAAAATTATTATTTTACATCTCACCCCTGCTATATTCCTATTTATTTATTAATAAATATACTTGGTATATTTTTTTAAAAGTTGGGAAAGAGCAGCAAAGAAAAATGCCTTTGAATGCCAAATGCCGAAGGAGACGTTTCGGACAAAGTTTTATTTGTCCACCCTCAATCCTTACTACAAAAATAAAACATACATATTTAAATGGTACAACAATATTGCGAAAAATCTTTTTAATTAATTAAATAAGGATCTTACCAGGCTTATATTTATTTCAGGCACAAGGTTGTAATAGTTATTGATGCACAATCTAACTTTAAATTAAAAAAAAAAAAAAAAAAAAAAAAGATTTGAGTTTATATTTATAAAATTAATCATTTTATTCTCGAAAAGACTCACACATGGACGTATTTTTGTGCATCAATACTTTGTGCTTGAAATAAATATAAGCCTAGATTAATTAAACAAATTTTTCGCATTATTGTTGTACTATTTAAATATGTGTTTTATTTTTGTAGTAAAGACTGAGGGTGGGCAAATACAATTTTGTCCGAAACGTCTCCGGCATTTGGCATCCAAAGGCTTTCTTTTCTTTGCTGCTCCTGTTCTTGCTCTTTCCCAACTTATGATATGAACAGCAACTTCTCTCCCGAATATGTATTTTTTTTTAAATTTTGTCTTGTTTGAAATGTTAATGGTATAAAATAAATATAGAGCTAGTAAAAGTTAGAAGGTTCGGTGAGGTAGCAGCAACTAGCAGGGGAAAAAAGTTTCCCAAAATGTTAGGGGACTTCCTCTCTCCTTTCTATTTAAGGTACGTTAATTACAACACTCCTTATAATTTGCCCCTCGGGGATCACAAAATGAATTGCATTTAATGAAATTAAACTGAAAATATTTGCACATCTCTTCTGATGCTGGTTTCATTTCTGCATACCTCTAATTATTATTTTTAATCCTGAAGCAAGTCCTCAGAAACGTTTTCGTTTTCAAAAAATACAATATTTCATATCTTTGAAGCTACTAAAAGTTTCATACAGAAGAGATGGAAAAAACTAAAAGAAATCTAACAATGAAAAAAGGAAAGAGAGAGCAAATACGAATAATATGAAGAAAGAAAGAAACAGATGACGTTTTAAGATATGTACGTTTTAATTCTACATTATAGAATAGATAGACAATAGGTTTTTGAAGGATTTTGATCCTGCCATACATTTTGTTTGTTTTTGATTTGATTTTTCTAATATATGTATCTATATACATGTATGTATGTATATAGGAATATATAAATATATGTATATAGATATATAATGATAATATGCACGACAGGACCAAAGAGATATGCTAAAAGCTTTATACAAAGTTACAATATAGTAGGCTATATATAATAGCTAGAGAGAAATATGACGTTTTATATCTTGTATATTAGGCAAAGCGTAGAGTAGTAGAGGCAAGAGTAGAGATGTTATTAATAAAAAACCACATAAAAAAACTAAGCTAGAATAAAAAAATTTAGATAGACATACACCACTAAGACATCTAGCATCATCATCATCATCAGGGTCATCAAAATACATCATTAAATGAATGAATGAATGAATGATTGAAGACAAAAAAAAGAAAAAGAAAAGCAAATTTCATTCATTCATTTATTTTTTATTTATATTTAGGACCGAATTTTTATTTCTTTTTTTTAAATATGTTGTTTTTATTATAAAATATTGTCTAATTATAGATTGGTCTAAACCAAAATGGATTGATTGATTGATTCTCTCTATGTATGTATGTATGTATGATATTTACTAGGAAAATACAATGTTTATATCTAACCACCTCTGATATTAAATATATATGTAAAAACTCAACTTAAAATTTTTTTTTTTTTTTTTTTTAAATCAGAAATTCAATTATCTCTTATCATCATACATTTATATGTATATTGATTGATACATGTACATGTATGTTTAGTTTTATAAAGTGCAATCTGAAAATATCTTTTATTTCGTGAACATAATAATAATAATGTCTATGAATTTCTGTTTAAAATAAAAAAAAAATATCATTTGAAAATAAAAAATGATTTTTATGATTTTGAAATATAGAGAGAGAGATAGAGAGAGAGAGAGAGAGAGAGTAAGAGAGAGAATAAGTTTTTAATAGAAGTAGAGAGAGAAAAATCAGAGAGAGAGAGAGAGATAAATAATAGTAATAGTAGTAGTAGTAGTAGTAGTAGTAGTAGTAGTAGTGAGTGAGAGATAGAAATAGAATAGAGAGAGAGAAGAGATAGAGATAGAGAAAGAGAGAGAGAAAGAAAAATAGTGAAAGATAGAAAATATAAATAAAAACAAAAATAAAAAAAAGAAGAGTTAAGAAGACAGAGATTTTGAAATTTTTTGCTTTTTTTTTTTGTTTTTGAAAATATAGGCGAACGCAAAACAAATGACCATGTACCATTCATGTAGCTGGGAAACATTTATTTATTTCTATAGAGGCCTAAATGGAGAAATAAATAGAAGAAAACTGAAATTGAGTTTCACACACATTGAATGGGAGATGGCCAGCAAAAGTGGTTGTTGTTGTTGTTGTCGTTTCTTTTTTTTTTTTGTATTTTCTTTTCTTTTTAGATAAAAAACGATCAAATTTGAAGAATAATTAGTCTCTACAAAATAAAAACTGTACATACAGCCAGACACATTATCAAAATACAGTATAAGATAATAATATATATTTAATTTGCATTTTTTTTCTTCTTAAAATACCTTGATTTAAATTTAAATATATTATATTTTATTTTTTTTTTTATTTTTTTTAATATATCTTTTATCTTTCTTTTTGTTAAATTCACAATAAATGACAAAATATATATATGTCTATATATTATAATTTTTTGTTTTGCAGTATCAAAGATACTTAAAAATTGACTTTAAATTGGTCATAGTTAATTTCAAAAAAAAAAAAAAAAAAAAAAAAAAACGTAAAACAAAAGAATAATAATTAATACTGGTGATGTTATAATAATAAGAGCAAAAAAAAAATGAATTTTTATATACGATGATATATAAAAATGCAATAATAATAATTTGGCAAAAGTTCTTTGTAAAAAATTAGTTTTCTTTTTTTTTTTTTTTTTTTTTTGTTTTAATCCTTTGGTAAAAAATAAAAATATTATTTTATATATATATATATTATAATAATAATAAAATCTAAACGGTATATGTATGCATGGGCATTCACTTTTCTTTTTTTTTTTAAATGAAAAAACGATCGAAAAATGTATATAGCTGCATTTTCGGCCTTTCACCTTTTTTTTTGTTTTTATGTATATATAATTCTTGTTTTTTATTTTTTTTTTATAATTATAATAATAAACTCTATGTCCTATGCTTGTAACTTGTCGAAGTGTTTGTATACATTTTTTTTTTTTTTAATGAATGAATTGAATGAAAGAAAGAATAAAAGAACAAAAAACGAATGAGGGATACAAGCAAAGGCATAGCGTGTACTATGTATGATTTAAAGGCACAAATAATTATTGATAAAGAACTGAATGAAATCCCCAATGAAATATATATATATATATAGATGTGTGTTAATTATAATACAATAGTATATCGCATATAATATATAAAAAGGATTTATTCTTTTTTTTTTTTTTGTTCCAAGAATTCTATTTTAGATTGTTTTAAATCTTTTACTTTTGATAATCTTCATAAATTTTTTAAAACAGTGGCGTAACTAGGCTAGCAACTTTAAAAAATTATTCTTGCTAGATTAAATTTAAAAATGTTTTTCGAACGAAAATTTTATCTTAATTGAAAGAATTTGATGTATATATTTATCATAATATTTTGTTCATATATTTATCTATTTAATATTTACGTTTATGTTTTTATATTGAGCTTGGCAACTGGAGAATAAATATATATTATCCTGAATAACTGCTCATTCCTTATTAAATCTATTACATTGAGTGATTGGGAAAGAAGGAGAAGTAAATTATAAATTGTTAATGGATAAAGCCTAGAGCACATTTAGGCGACGCGTCGCGACGCTACGCGGCGCCAGCGAAGCGAAACTTTTGTGAGCTCGCACACTTGGGCGACGTTTTTCTGTCGCAAAGACGGATTGTATATGAAAATTCAAAACTATTAACAAAATGTCATCCCCAGAGGGGCACTTTTGTACATACACACAGTTTTTTGGGCAACTCAGGCCATATAAGACTAAACTCATTATTTGTTAATATATCTATTTGGGGTTCAGGCACTCTTATTTAAGCCATTTGGTGTCCAAATGTGTGTGAATGTGTGTATGAGTGTGAATGAGAAAAAGTGTGAATGTTTTTTTATTAAAAAAAAAAACTCAAAAATAGATCGGCTTTTTTGCCGCACCCTGTACAATTCCTATAATATGTCTTTTGAATATCATTCATTGTTTTTTATTATCAATTGAATTGGATATCAATCAATAGAAATAAATAGGGACGGGGTCTAAGTGCCCGAAAAATTTGTTTTTTATTATTTATTAAATGATATAGCCCTATTTATATAGGCCTATAATCTTATCGGCAAGTGGAAATAAGGGCTCCGATCATTATCGAGAATCCACGAACGCGCACGAAGACGATAGATTTGACGCCTGGCTTCGCCAACTGGCGCACACTTGGGCGACGCGACGCGACGCGCAGCGACACTTGACGCTTGAATGCCCTTCCGAGCATTCGGGTGTCGCCGCGTCGCGACGCGTAGCGTCGCGTCGCTCAAGTGTGCGCCGTCCTATTGGAATCTATGTAAACTTCTTTCGGCGAAAAAAGTTTCGCGTCGCGTCGCCCAAATGTGCTCTAGGCTTAACGGAGTGATTTGGAGACGCCACGTTAACCAAATTATTAAAACAAAATTCGAGGGGGAGAATTGATGTATATATTTATCATAATATTTTGTTCATATATTTATCTATTTAATATTTACGTTTATGTTTTTATATTGAGCTTGGCAACTGGAGAATAAATATATATTATCCTGAATAACTGCTCATTCCTTATTAAATCTATTACAGAATTGTTGAAATTTTTTAAGGTTTTTGATTTTGTCAATTTTACAAGAAATAGAATTTATTTTGATATCACAAAATGAACAAAATTGTCTTTATTTATTTATTTTTTTAAGTTTTTTCAGCATTCAGACTTAAAACGATACTTAGATTGTAATTAAGATATCCAGGGTGTTTCAGGAGGAACAGTAAATATTTTAGGGGGTGGTAGTATAGACGAATGGCAATAAAAAATTCCTTATAGCATGTGCCCAATTTTTAATGAGACCAGAGATACTCCGTTAGCTATGAAAATTTTACGTTTGCAAACAGCTGTGTTTTCTTATTGACATTGTAAGTTTTCAACTGACATTGTGATTTGTTGGCCAAGTGTACTGAATTGTATCGTTTAAACGTATTACACGCACGTATTTACACATACCATAATTGGCATACTCAGCATGTATAAATACGTGCGTGTAATCCGTTTAAATGATACAGTACAGTAAACATGGCCAAAAAATCATATCACAATCAACCACAAAGGAAACATACACTGTCAACAAGAAAACACAGCTGTTGACAAACGTAAAATATTCATAGCTGACTGTGTAACAACAGCTATATCTCTGCACTCATTAAAAATCGGACACTTGTTATATGGAATTTTTTATTGCCATTCGTCTATACTACCGCCCTCTAAAGTATTTACTATTCCTCCTGAAACACCCTGTATATCGGGGGAGCCAGGCATATTCATTTATTTATATATCGGAACTGACTAAAAAATTATCCCCTGGTATCTATGCAACCAAACAAGCAGACAATCCAAGCGGAATATCTAACCTCACGGGGCAATCATAAAAATATTTTGATTTCACTAGAATTTCTCAAAGATAAATAATAATTTAAAACTCTCAGAGACATTTTACAAAAAAAATAAGGGCAAGGTGGAATGTTCTTATAATTCTTTAAATCCAATCATAAATTAGCATTGCCCTAGTTAAAGGATACAAAGAGAAATAAATTTTTTTTTTTTTTGTCTTGTTTAAGATTAAGAAACAACGTTAATTTATAAACCTCAACAAAAAGTTTTTTTTTATCTGTTCCTCTATCCCCCTCCCCTAATAGAAATAAGCTTAGCGCCTTCCGCCGAGGTGTCTTTCCTTAAGGAGTATAAAACGTGTCCTCTCGTTAATGAAATTTGGATCAAATATGGATAAATTTTTAAGCTTTAATTGTGTTCTAATGATATAGTTTTAAAGCAAATTTGGAAAACCTGGAAACGTATTTTAGATCTCTGGCTTAGTTGGGATATGTTTCATTTCTATCAAATAATGCATTTAGGGCAAACTAAGGGCCTTGTCCTGGGCGTGAAACGCAATTCCAACTCGACAAAAAGCTATCACATAAAGATTCTAGTCAAATTTGATATTTTATAAGTTACGCTTCTGTTTATCTATTGATATAAAAAAATCTAAAGAGAATTCTTGTCAATTTGTTATTTTTTGTTTTTAAGCAGATAGAATTTGCTTTAAGTTAAGTTATACAAATATTTATTTAAATATCAGTTTTAATAGTGTTTCTTTCCTTTAATATCCAATCTTTTTTTTTTTTTAATTTTTTTTTTTTTTTTTAATTCTAGTGAAAAAAATCCAAACAGCAGTCAAGAAAGAGGGTGAGTGATTGATTGATATTATAATATATAATAATGAAAAGTTTTGATCAACTTTTTTTTCTTTTTTTAATAATAAAAAGATGATAATATATTTTTTCTATTTTTTTTTTTTGTTTTTTTTTTTTTTAATTTTAAAATTTTTTTTCTTTTGTTTTAGCAATTGGAATTTTATTTAATTTTAATTAGAGATAAAGAATTTGTTTGTTTTTGTTTCTAAAGCTCTCTCAACGTGAAAACAATATCTCTATTTTTTGGTTTTTCTCTATATAAGTATCTTTATTTTTTTTTGGAAGACCCCTATGTCTTTTTAAAAAGCTTGAAATCAAAAATTTGCTGATTGGATTTTTAAAAAATGAGTATCTTAAAAAAAAAGCGGAGAAAGTCGATTTTTTTTTTGTTTTTTTGTTTCTTTTTTTGTTGTTGTTCTATAATCTATACCATACAATTGATCCCAAATATAGGCACAATCCCATTTGAATTAAATAAAATTCAAAAATAAATAAATGAATGAAATGCGCCTATAAGATTGTGCAAATAGAGTTCCCTAAATATATATATGTTTATATATATATTTTAATAAAGAAAAAAACTCTATTCACTAAATATATATATATTTTTATGTATATGTATGTATATAATATATATAAACCCGTTTTTCAAGCCATTTTTATTTGGAAAATTGAATAATTCTCTCTCTCTATTTCTGTGATATATATTCATATATAATATATTATTATATAACGGGCTGAATATAATAATAATAATTATTATTTAAAATACTAACTATAAAAAAGGAACTCTATTTACATCAGACATACCCGAAGAGTTTTTCTTTTTTTTGACACTTTAAAATATAGTCTTTTTTCTATATAATAATATATATATAGATACCGTAGAGTAAAATGTTAAAAATCATGATGATATTTTCGCGAATTAACAAAAAAAAAAAAGAAAAAGCGAAAAAAATGAAATTAATGTCTATTTATAGACAGGGCCGGCGCTGATTGTGGATGGAGTCCCTTTTCAAAATTGGCTTCTCTCTAAATCTATGACCTATGGCAAATCTAATATGGAACAAGTTAGAAGGAAGGAGATGACGCTTAGAGTAGAGTAAAATGCTAAATGAAACGAATTAAAGGGTTTTACTTATTTATATTCATCTCTTTTGAGAAGTGTTTATTTATTTATTATGAATAAATAGAACTTGCCTATGGTTTGAATCGAGTTTCAAATTTTATTTTTTTTTTTGTTTTTTTGACAAAATATTATTAAGGGAAATACGAGGCCAACGAGGCAAGTATGATAAACTTGTGGACAAGAAAATCGATCCAATATTATTTGGATATTTAATTATTCTACAGAAGCTCTGTACGCAAATTCATTGATTATTCACTGTAAAAAAGACTAAAAAATTTCATGAACACCAAGTTTAGAACAGTATAAAAATATACGTATACAAAAGAGGGGGGGGGGGGGATACCCAATACACGAAGCGTGATACTAGCATTTAAAAAAGAGAGTCTCTACAGTAGCAGTGCAAAGTACACAAGAGATAGTTTTGAATATTTTCTATTCGTCCTAAGAACTGTCATATTATTTTTCGTATGTTAAGGATCCTACAGTATATAATGTAATATGTGACATATATAATATAGAGGTTGATATCATTGAATTCTTTTTTTTTTGTTTAATTTATTAAACTCTCTTGATCTCGAGGTCCCTTTTTCCGTCTCTAAATAACGCCATCTCATATCACGATATATTTAAAATTTTCTCTTTTATAGTCAAATTTGCATCTTTTTCCGATTGGGGATTTGATTTCGGTTTTATTAACGTAATCTAAATAAATTTCTCTCGAAATGAACCCTTTTCAATTCATTTGGCATTTCTTGTTTCCTGCAAAAGCTTTTTGCTTCCTTCTAACGCAATGCACCCACTTGTTGGGCCGACCTTGTTTATAGACATTAATAATAATAGAAATAGATTAATGGTCACTCGGATTTAGACCCTAGATAAGTTTTAAAGATAAACTCCTTGTAAATACATTTGTTTTTAGATTTATATATGTATATATATATATTTCTAGATAATGATTGTCTTCTAGTTTTAGATCCTAGATTTGCGAAACACCACTTGGGCATAGATAGATATATATATATTTTAACTAATAGTTATGGAATGGTATTTAATATTTTCTAATAAGAATTTAAATTAAAATAAAACAATTTTTTAGAATTAAAAAATGAAATTTTTGTTCATCTAATTTCTAATTTCTCTAAAAATTATTTGCCCAAATCATGCCTCTTTAATAAATAGTAAAGATATCAATATTTTTATTTTTTTTTTTTTTATATATGTATATATATATAATTTCAAAATACTTCTATTGAATATAAAGAAATTGGTCATGTTTTATTATATATTTCTAATACTTTTTTTTCCTTTTAATATATATATATTTATATATATAATGTGTTTTTATTTAGCCCGTAATTCATTTAACGTAAAATACCCTGACTAGACTTCCCTGTCTTTGGTTTATTTATATATATATATATATATATTTTTTTTTTTTTTTTAGATATATTAATGTTAATAGAGTTAGATGAGAATTTCGCTCTACAATTTTTTTTTAGTCTTTTTATGGATCTAGACAGGGTATCAAATGCATATTAATATAAATATTCGATAATTATTCTAACCATCAATATATATTTTCTCTGTTAGTTTTTTTTTTTTTTTTTATCATTTGTTTAAAGCTAATAAACTGGTCTTGAAATATAACAAATTATATATATATATGTATTTTAAGTTATCAAAATTTTGTCTTTTGCTTATTTGAATTTTTGTTTGTTGTTGCCAAGAGAGATTAAGACAAGATTTTGATATCTTAACTTTAAGATATGCTTACTCAATAGATATAAGAAGAAGACTGCTTTTCAAAAGAATCTCTTTTTTTCGTTAATAGTAGTAGGTATATATATAATAGTAAATATCGCAATTATATAGGAAGAGTTAGTACAGAGATAAACAACCTAAATGAAAAGAAAAAATAAAATGAAAAGAAATAAAATAAAAAAAAAAAAAAAATTAAATCAAAAGTTATTTTAATAGGAAGATTCAAAAAAAAATATATTTTAACAGAAGAATACCATTTCAGTTTTGAAAAATAATACAAATGGGTTCCGAATCACCAAACTCCGAAATAAATAAATAAATAATAAATAAAGATATACATATAGAATAGAATTGTATATCCCAGCAGCAAAGAGTATAATTAAAATGTTTTTGCCTTACAATGAGAATGCAGTGAATATAAATTTTGAACACTTTTAGGTAGTTTAAAAAAAAGTAAATTCTTCGCGAGTTTTGGATGACTGGACCAAAGAAGAAATAAAAAGAATAAGAACTAAATAACACACCTGATTTTATTTTGGTTGTGTATTTTAAAAAGAGAAAAATATTGTAATAATAAATTATGGAATGAAAAAAAATCTAAGCTAAGATTAAAATAGATGATTATACTATAATAAAAAATACTTTAGTTTTTTTTTTTTATATACGTTTGAAATAAAAAATATAATAATAATAATAAGATAATACTCAAAAAAAAAAACTAAAACTTAAATTAATTTAAATAATACCTTATATCACTAAGTTTCTCTCTCTCTTTCATAGTCATGAAATGTTTATTTGTTTGTATAATTTGTATTTGTTAAAAATTTCATTTTTTTGTTTCTACTTTGAAATTTGTTTTCAAAGTAAAAAGTAAAATCGAATATTAAGGGGGGGGGGGGATGAAATAAGAAAAACGATATAAGAGTGTTAATTAAATGAAAAAAAGTTTGAAGCATCATCGTCGTCGTCATCGTCATCATCATCATTATCATGATCAATCATCAAAGAGTTTGCTCGAAAAAAAATTAGCTTGGGAGTCAAAAAGCGTTTCCCCTGATATTTTATTAGTATATATAAAATTCGCCTCGAAATTTTGTGAATCCTTATGAATAATAAAATGGATATTTTATGTGCGTTTTTGGTTTTTGGTTTTAATAATAAATATATATATATATTTTCAGATCAAAATTTCCCAAAAACAAATATAAAATATTTATAATAGAAGGGAAAAAATTATTTGGTTTTTTTTTCTCCTATTAGAACAAAATTTGAGGCCTTTTTTTGTTTTCACAGTTAACCTATAAACTAAATAATAAAACATAATACTTGCAATATTTGCGATTTGCATATAAAAATATCGGTTATCAAATCAAATATAAATGCTGCATTTAATACACACACTAGATCTGTATTTGATACAATATTAATGATTATTTATTAAGGGATCGAAAGGACTTGAAGTAGTAGGCCTAAGCAAAGCGGCGAGTACTCACTCCTTTTATCGGATTTTATACTATTTACATTGTACAATGAAAGACACTGTCACAACTCGCAGGCTGTGCCCTGTTTTGTTTGTTTGTTATTTATTTTTATTCGTTATCGATAAGATTTCTTTTTTTTTTTTTTTTTTTTGCTCTTTTTGGACGCCCTTATAAGTTCAGTTAGTGTGTGCATTGAGATTAAGGGCTTAAGGGCTAAAATCGGCAGGTTCGTTCGATACATTCGCTGGGGTTATTCAATAATGAATTATTAGTCCCTCGTTTTCTTCAAAAAAAATTTTTTTTTCCTTTTCTTCCTTAAATACATGCATTTTAGATGTTGATTTGACTTCTTCTTCTTTTCTTTTCTTCTTCTTCTTATTCTTCTTTAAAAATGAATATTTTAAATACTAGACTTGGAAAACGAGACTCTTAGATGATTTGATTCTGACAATTGAAAGTTGTGCATTTTCTAAAAAAAAGAAAGAAATTTAAATTAATTTTATGTTTGTAAATAGATTCTATTTTGGTAGGCTGATCATTTGATCTTGCACAAAACGGAAAATTGTCAAAGAGGTGTTAAAAAATGAAGAGTTGGGAATTAGAAGGGGTCTATGGGCCCCATTTATGCATATTATACATAAAGGTTATAATGGCATGCAAAAAATAGACCCCTTCTATTTCTCAACTCTTCAAATATTATGTATTCATAAAAAAGTAAGATGATAAAAAGTTTTTTTTTTTTTATAAACATACTAATTCGACAAACAATTAATTATTCTGCAATGACAGAACCGATAGCAAAATTTAAAAGAGAGGAATTCATTTTGCGAATACTTTAGCATAAAGTCTTACGAGAAATAAACAAGACGCGGTTCACTTTTCTATAAAAACTATAGTTTGTTAAAAACGGGACAAAATTGACATTTGTATTAAAAAGACGGTACAGCCGAGAAATATGAAAAAAAAAAAAAAAACGGTACAGTCAAGTTCAAAACGGGTACGAATGGTTGCCCTATATTTTGATCACTAGCATAAATGAACAAAAGTAAAATGTAATATAAAAATACAAAATTTTGTGGAATAGTATTCAAAAAAATGAGGAAGAAAAATTTAAATTTTTTTGAATCCTTATTATTCACCAATTATTTCTATCAAGGAAATATAAAAATTCTTTCAGGGGAATTTCTTCAGCCTCTTCTTGGCGAAGTTCTTGGCTTAGTTATTATCATCAGCTCAGAGAAAAGGAAATTGCCTAATTATTTCAGAAAGTATGTTTGTGCCAAAAAATTATAATTTAACTTTCTCTTATTTCAGAACAAATCTTAAATTTATGTCAATTTTCATAATTTTTGCTGTTTAAGATGTTCAAAGGACCCATCAATTGACATTTGAGGCGTTTGTCTCAAGCCTGTCCCTTTCATTTCTACCTAAGAAGGGAAAGAGAGGGGGAAATTATAGTTTCTGAACCCCCCCCCCCCCCTCTGGCTACACCTAAGAACTCCTAATCATTATAAATTATATATATATATGTAGACCTTAGAATGGCTGCATAAAAAAAGCAAACTTACAATAAGTGCCGCAACAGATTCATCCATTGATGGAAGTTGAATTAATGCCATTTTTCTGTCTTTCCTAAAATTAAATTAAAAAAATTATTAGATTAGAATTTAAAAATATTGATAGGCCTATTATTTAAAAAAAAAAGAAGCATATTACACTTACGGGAAAAATTTAAAAGCTTTGACAGTAAATCCATTTTTAGTAAATGCCTCTTTGATTTCTTCTTCAGATACCGAAGGTCTAAAAAAACAACCAAACAATTAGAAATTTAAATTAGAAAAAAGAAGGACTATTTGTAGTAAAGAGAAAGAAAGACTAACGGAATGTTTGAAAGATGCAATGTTGCTGAAGGAGGATAGATATTCTGGTAATTCTTGGAGCCTGGCTTCTTGAACCGATGCAGCGGCGATGCTGCGTAATCTCGAGTTAATCCTGCATCGGGTTGACCTTCTTTTGGCAGTTGCACCGACTGATGTTTGGAAGGCATCACTCTGATTTGTTTACCAAAAACGCGTAATTTGTCCATGTGTGACAGAGCTAGAAACAAAAATAATCATTTTTTAGATTTACTAGCAAAATATGGCTGGCTGATTAGAAGATTTCTTTCAGGTTCAAAAAAATTTTTGGTTTTGAATTATTTTTTATTGAAAATTGTAGCCAATGATCGAATAGGCAGGCAATCAGGCTTCTTTGGCAATTTCGTCTCACTTGTCAGGCGCAAAGCCTTTTGAGCAAAAAGAGATTGGATACGAACCTAAATGTGCTTGATGGGGTTCTGACATTTGTATCAATGCGCTGTCTTTCTTGTTGTAGAGTATTTTAACGCGCTGCACGTCACCATAGACTCCTAGAAAAGAAGATAAAGAGAGCAGCCACCAAGGGCCGCAAGGTCTTTTTTAGTAGGACGTCAGCAAGTCCCTAGCTAGCCCATGATGCCATGACACCTATGACACCTGACACCCCGATCACCAGTTGAACGAAACCAGACAAAAAACGAGACTCGAATCTGGATATCTGATTTGGACGGACTTGGAAAATTTAAGTGAAAACGATGTGACGGGTGGTGCGAGTGTGACAAAGTGTGACGAGGAGGAGAATTAAGGAAGGCGAGGGGGCCAGAGGCCAAGCACGCTATATCCAGATTTTGAGAGGGCAAAACACACAGAAATAGACAGAATGTAAGTTCTAGGTTTCAAAGCAAGCAAGCTAGCTAGGTAGAGTAGAATAATATAGACTTAAAAACAGTCGAAAAAATTATAATAAAAAAAAAATTTTAAATTAAAAATTATATTAAAAAAAGTAAAACGAAATGATGATTGTTAAATTTTGAATGAGTTAAAAGCATGCTACTTGGTGGGAAAATTGAGAAATGAGAAAAAAAATTTGGAATGAAATTAACAAAAATAATAAAAATAAATAGAGAGAGGTATTCACAATTTTCCAACCTAACGTGGTAGTAGAGCAAATGAATTAAAATAAAATCATAAAAAATGAGCAGAGAATTTATATATTTAAGAATAATATAGACTGTGCATAACATACCAAATAAGGTAAAGAGAGCGTCTGTGGTAACCATCTACAGTTGAAGGGGAAAAAGCGAAAGAGAATCAGTTAATATTAAGAATCACAGAGTATTATATAAAAAAATAAAAAAAAGTTAACAAATGTGCTGTTACTTGCTGCTGCTGTTGATTTGCTCGTGATTTGAAGGTTGTTTTATTTTAAATCAAAATAAACAAAAGGAAAAATAAAAAAAAAAATTTTGTTTAGAGAAAAAAAAAAAGAAAAAAAATCAGCACAATTGTCAACTCCAACCAACCAAAATTGTAGATGAAAAAATGACAATGAGAAAAAAAAAATTAAAAAAATAAAATGATAAAAATGAAAAAAAAAAAAAAAAAATACAAGTTTGGTTGGAAGTAAAATAGTTAAAAAGATTTGGATTCAGAAAAATAGAAAAATTAAAAATTTCATAAACATCAGGCTTTATAGATAAAAAAAAAAAAAAAACGAAATCAAATGAGCGAAAATTAAAAAAAAAAAAAAACATAAAAACAATATGGAAACATGTAATAAGGAAGAGAACAAGTATGTAAAAAATTAAAAAAATAAACTGCAGAGATATTTAAAAAATAAAAAAATTGATTTTCAAAAGTGAAGTCATCTATAATTACAAGAAAAATAGGGGGGGGGGGGGGCAAAGTGTTATCACCGGACCTGAGGTGTGTCTGGGTTAATTCTCGTCAAAATTAGTTGATCATTAAATTGATGATGTATTATTAGAAAAGAATCGAAAGAGAAAGTTCAAGATTAAACAAGATTATGATTAATTTGAGAAAAATCTAATTTAAAAAAAAAAAAAATAAAAAAAAAAAAAAGGTTAAAAGAGAAATAAAATATCTTTGCAGTAAAAGTTAGAGAGATGTTGGCCGGAGGAGTCTCTTCTTTATCACATGAAAATTTGAGAAGATAAAAAAGAAGTTATTTTTTGAATTTGTTTGTTTTTGATGAATGAATGAAAAGAGAGAGAAAAAAAACACTCAAAGAGAGGACGAATAAATTTTGAGTTATGAATGACAACAAACACAAGAATTTCTTTTTACTGGTGTACTAAAAAATTTTATTTGAAAATTTCTTTTATCGATTTCAAAGATTTAAACAAAATTGGTGTCTTTTTTTTCTAATTTTGGTGCTTTGAAATCGATACTTGGCGAATATGCACGCAGTACTCACCTCCTCGTTGAGGTTGGAGACGAGAAGCACGCAACCAGTGGCAGGCAGCGCAGATGGTAGACGTAGTCCGCCTGCCAACGCCGTTGACGGTCCTGTACCTCCTACTTGGAAGCCCGACATGCCGATGCCACCTGAACACAAAACGCGCGCGCCGGCGAGGGGGAGAAAAAAGAGAAAACATTTTATTAATTTATTTTAATCTTTAAATTGTAAAATAAAATAGATTATTATAAAAACCGAGCACTTCGCTTACATTCCAAAGTGAGATCCAACTCTCGATTATCCGTGAATATGACTGGCAAAGCATCTGTCAAATGTCAAAAAGTCATATCTAAGAAACATAGAATAATAAAAAAAATTTAAAACTTTCTCTAGGATTTCATTTCTATTTATTGAGAAGCGGATTCAACGGCGAGCGATCGCTCGGGCCCACCACCCCCTGAGAATTTATTTATTTTTTTAAATAGAGGCCTAACGATGGCAAACTTCAGACATTTTTTTTTCTTTTTAAAATTATAAATTATACAAATTAATATATGTGAACAGAAAGCCCTTAATTTGATCTCTGTGTTAACACTAGCGTTAACTAAAACTAATGTAATGACAAACACAAAATTCACCAATCTACTCAGGTCCCCCTAGTAAGGTTAAGGTAATCCGCCACTGCAAAATTTAAAATTTGATCAAGAACAAAATGTAAAAAATCCTAGAGAAAGTTTGTTTTTTGAGAATATTTGAAGCATTTCCTATCAAAATAATCAATTCCTTAAAACTTATCAGAAATTATAAGCGAAGAGTTCTGTTTTTTTTTTTTTTTCTTTTCTTATCTTGCTAGGCGGACTTACAAATTGAGGGATGCTTGAACTTGACAGCAATTGGATTGAATTTTGTAAACAAGTATTTAAAAATTTTAGCTTGTACTTGGATTATATGGGAAATTGAGGGTGTTTAGCACCCCAACCCCTCCCCCTTCTAAGTCCGCCTATGCTTATCTTTCTCTTTTTAAATTTTGTAATAAAAAAAAAATGAAAATTTATATTAAAAAAAGGAAATAAGTTTTAAGTATCTAATATTCAACAACAACAACAACAACAACCATTTATGTGCAAATTAAATATAATTTTCTAGCAGGTGCAGAGAGATTGTTCGTGCAAAACAAAAAAAAAACATGACAGAAACCAAAAATGTCACGTCGTTCGCATCTCTATCAGATGAGCGAGCGAGTGAAAGAGAGAGACAACCGAGAAGAGAAAAAGAAAAAAGAAAAGAAGAAGAAGAGGAACACCAGAGAAGAAGAGAGAATAGACCTAAAGAGAGAGGGAAAGAAGAAAAGAAGAGAAAAAACACCCCCAATCACAATTACAAGTAGAAGTAGAAAGGGAAAAAGAGATTAAGAGAGAGAGAGACTGCATCCTCCCCTATTTGAAAAAAAAAATCAACAAAATGGCATTTTAAAGGAAATTTTAATTTTAGATATTCAAAATATAATCCATTTTGTTATTTTTTTTTTTTTGTTTTAATGATATACAGTATATATAATTAGAGAGAGAGAGAGAGAGAGAGAGAGAGAATAGCGCGAGAAGGAGAGACAAGCGAAACGAGAGAACAAACGAAGAGAAGAGAGAGAAGATTGAATATTGAAGATGAGAGCTTGTTTGTTTATTATCCGGGTATCCGGGAAAGTATACCTCCGAGTCCCGGAACGGTGCTGTTGGCGTAGGCTGATGTGAGGGGAGAGCCGAGGCCATGGACAGCAGCGAACGGTGAAGCGAGAACCCCGGCGCCTCCTGCAAGACCACCTCTCATATGAGGACGAAGTTTTCATTTTTTTTTAAGGTGGAGGAATGGAGGAGCTGCTGCTAACCGAGGCACTTGAATACCCCACCCCCTCCCTCCTCCCTCGTTTCGTATTGATATAAAAGCTACATCAACAGGCCCCAATCTCAACAATTTGTAAAAAAAAAAAAGGGAAAATTCACCACCCCATTAAAGTGACGCACTCATTATACTCTTTGTGTTTTAAACTCGCAGTCTTTTTTTTTTTAATTTCTTGCCATTACGGTCTGACTGGCTGCCTTTTCACATCTGCTTAGGTAGAGTCGAAAAATTGCAAAATGAGTCGAAATTTTAATAAAACTTCTAAAAAGAGATGAAACAATCACAAGAAATTTAAATCAGTAATTATCAAAGTGGGCTCTAAAGCCCCGACACTCAAAATAAATACGGGAGGGAAGGGGGGGGGGGGAAGGGGGGGGGGGGAAAAAAAAAAAAAAAAAATTTTTTTTTTTCCCCACAAAACAAACAAAAAATAAAAAAAAAAATCTCAAAAAAATTAATCCCCCTTTTAAAAAATATGTTGTTTTTTTGTGTGAAAGCTCCTCATCTATGTCTGCAATCAAAACTAAAGTGAGAATATTGAAAAGGATATCATTGTATGTGTGTTTGAAATACAGAGCCTTGATTTGAAAAGCTGGTTGGAACGTTTCCACGGCTTCTATTAAAATAATCAGATTGAGTTTAAAGTCTTTGCCGGATTTGAATGTTTATTTCAAAGTTAAAAGAATGATACAAAGTTACAAGATTAATGGGAATAGTAATCACCACCCAAATCTATGACTTTCTGCCAGCGTTTTGGCAGCATGTCGTCGATGCCCTGCGCCAGAAACGACTGAACAAACGAATTCAACATATAGACCTACCATATACTTAAGGACTCTAGCTATCAGGTGGGAACTTAATTGTGGCGATCACTGTACAATTGCAGTCTGGCTTATATGGAATTGTGCGGCAAGCTCTCGCGTTGTTATATTGTGATCTTCATCAATCACTTTTCGCAGATCACCATCATCAACCACAGTTGGTCTGCCAGACCTTTCAGCAACGGAATTTCGGATCCCATTCTTCTACGGTGCGTAGAGACGCAGAACCTTGGCCTATATAATTACATATGTTTCGGTGACATTCAACTGCCTTAGCACAGGAAGTAAACCAGGTGTAAATGATGACTCGTTTGCGAATATTGTTTAATTCCATTTTGAGGTATATTAAAGTTGAAAATTGACAAAAAACACTTGGAGGCTCGTGCATTCTGAAAGTATTTTTTCTACTGCGTTCAGCAAAACAAACCGTTTGTGTTTATGTTCAACCATTTTTTCGCATCAGCTGATCGCGCGCGTGCGTTTCGAATCCGGCAAAGACTTAAAACTCAACCTGAATTTGACTCTATTTTTCTCGCGACTCACCACTAATTCTACCCAGATTTCCTATTTGAGAACCTCTGGTTTGACCATTTGCAAAAAAAAAAAAAAAAACATCAAGCAAGACGTTTATTAAAAGTATAAAGATTCATTTTTTCAATATAATTGTAATAGAAAAGAAGAGCAATACAAAATTCCCTTTGATCTGCCACTCAGCTGAGAGGGATCATTAATACAGGAAGATTTTGTAATGCCGTCCAATCTGATTCAAGTATAAACTCTTCTCGTTTAAATTCTTCCTCTTCACTTCAATTATTCTTAGAATTGCTGTAATTTGTGTTCAATTATATAAATTGGAAATGAACTCCTCTCCCTTCTCAATCATGTTGAGAGATTTTGATATAAAAGCCCTTATTTTCATTAATTTCTGCTTAAATACTGATATATACATTTTATTTGTTTATTAAAACTGTTAATAAAATAAAGTAAGAGTTAAGCTTATTAAAAAAAATAAAAAGGAAATTTCTTTCAGTTAGTCAAAGTGATGATATTAGTGATGGATGCATCTCTTTGTTGGCTTCCATAGCGCTGAGGGTTTTCCTCTTTTTCTTTTTTTCATCTGTACCTCGGTTAGCTGTAAGGACTAGTAAGACTAAATATAACAAAATAAAAAATAAAAAATTAAAGAATATTAATATTAATAACTAGAAAGAGTAGGCTTTCTTTTTTCTTTGAGTCAGAGAACTTAATAAAAATCAATTGATTGTCAGCTATTGTTTAAAGGAACAAAAGCTGAGTGTGGGGGTGGGGGAAGGGTTAATTAGCAGCATTATTCCCCTTGAAACAATCGAGTTCTCTCTCCTTCTCTCTCAGTTTTTGGGGGTGTAATTTGCAGAAAAGAAACTCTGAATTTTCTTTTCACCTGCAGGCGTAAGACGCGCTGTGGCGCTGGGATCGCCCCGATGACGCGCAGGTGGCGCTCCGCCCACAGCGGTCAGTAGTTGAGGCAATAAGTCACCACCAAGCGCTAGTGTCGCATCCAGTGTCGGATCACCAGTAGGCAATGATGGATTTGTATAATCGCGGCTCTTATCGTTGTTGTATTTCACATTCAGCGAGGAGAGTTTACTGTACTCGATACGCAGTGTGCAGCAGCTGTTGTAGATATTCTGCCCGTCCAATGACTAAAAAAAAAGAATAAATCCATTTAATATAAACTAATAACAATTAAGGAAATTTCTAATTCTATTTATGCTTTCTCAGAGCTAGATTATTTTATTATTGGAATGGACAACAATAGCACTTTAAACGGCCAAAAAATCACTTTTTTTTTAAATTTAATTGAAGGACTTTTTCAGCAAATGTCTTCATTTAGACCCTTCTTATTTTTGAAAAATATTCATCGTTAATGTGAAGCGAATCTTAGACTCCTAGCGGGGGCAATGAATATAGGTATTAACAATTTTCAAGAAGATTCTACTTCTCTCAATCAATTGCCTCATTCTCTCTAGAATTTTGCTTTAATATCCTTACTTACTATTATTCCATCTATCTGCCCTTTATTTAGACTCCAATTTTATCACTCCCAACTTGCGAAACTCGCCCAGAATAATTTACTTTCAATTTATTATTAATATTTATGCCATTGTTTCAAGATGGGAGAAAATATTAAATAAAAGCAAATCCAAATGTCCACTGTGTTTAGCGCTTTATTATATTATTATTTAAGGCTAAAAAAAAAACTTCTCTATAAATATCATGTCAATTATAAATGCTCTCTTAGAAATTAAAAAAGAATTTCAATAGAATGCTTTGCTTTTTAAGGAGAACTCTTTTCATTAAACTTAATAACGTTTATGTTATGAAAAAGTAAAATAAAAAAGCAACCCCCGCCATCCACAAGTAAAAAGAAAATTCAGAGGATCATCTCATGATTTTACATAAAACAAAATTAATTTCAATTTTCTAATCAAAAATATATTTATTCTTTGTATAATTAACAAAAAGCGGAGGAATTTGCACAAGGCCCTTTTGTTGATCAAGCAAAGAATTTCCTTTAATAAACTTGACATTTTTCTTTTTTTTTTTTGTTCAAATCCCTCTTTTTTCATAAAAAATAAAGGAAGGAGTTTGAGAAGAATCTAAGAATAAGGTGACGAAAGAATAAAATAAAAAGGGAGGAGAAACAGCATCCATTAACATTAGAGGGAGATTTCCTTTTCTCTCTCTCTGTCTTTTGTGTATTATTAAAATTAATTTGACTACAACAAGAGAAGAGAAAAAAAAAACATATTTATATAGCGTCTTCTATCCCCGGTCGCGTCTTATCTTCTCATTTACAATAAAACAAATGAATCCAAGGGAAATTGTTTATTACGCCAAAATGACTTTGTAGCGCGCGTAAAGGTAAGAAAATTTAATTAGAAGATTTTGATAGTAAAAAATATATTTATGTTTAGAGAAAGAAAAAAAATTAATTAAAAAAACGCGCGGGGGGGGCGGTAACCCTTTTTTACCCAACATTCAATGAGCAGAATTTAAAAATGAATTTATAATAACCTACTTTTTTATTTATTTTAATCGCCCGGAGAAAAAGCAGTCTCGGATCGAATAAACGTTTCGGTTTATTGAGTTGTTTCAATTATATAGAAAATATTTAAATTGACTTTGGTTACTTAATTTAATTACAGTCTTACTTTTTTACATTTAAAAAACTCTATTACTCAAAAAAATTTTATTAATGTATTATTATTATTAACCAAAGTCAATGTAGATATATTTATATAGCTGAAACTGAAGATAGTTCAATAAATTTTGGCCGAAACGTCTTTGTCAAAAAGGAGTTTATTTATTCAAGAGAGGCTTCCTTCCTCCGCATCTCATTTTAAAAAAAGAAAAAAACAATGCCTGCTAAATGAATGCTCTGACATAGACATGAAATTTAGCCCGAAAACGTTTAGAGATAAAGTTTCGGCTTTAAGCCCCACTAGGAAAGGGGCCCTTGTTGGAGCTATAAGGAAAGGATTGAGCAAACATCCTCGAGTGGCCTCATTTCTATCTTCATGTTTTCTTTTTTGTCCAATTTATTAAGACTAGCGCGATTATTGTTAAAAAGACTTTTTTGGCTTATATTGTCAGGTTTGTTTTGGCAAATAATAGAACAAGTGTGTCATTAATAACAATAACACAAGGTTAGTGTTCATTGTTCAAAAGTCAATTCATCCACCTGGATAACGGCTCCAGAATTCGGAGCCGAAACGTTGAAACAATTTGTAATTAGTGTTTGCTACGATTGAAGCCAAAAAATGTTTATGTTTTAAAATAGGCTAATTTTTTTAGATGGAAAGTTTTTATCTCTTCAAATCCTGAATTTTTTTAATTTGGACTTGAACTTAACTGAAGTGAAAAAATCTTTTTTTAATGTGAGAAGAGTTGGCCTTGAGAGTGAACATTTTTAGAACGTGATGTGATAATATTCTGTTTAAAAATGATGATGGCTGAGCGATAATTCAGAGAAGCAGAAAAGAAGGAAGTCAGCATTGAGGAAAAAATTTAACCCGATATCGAATGTTTCGATCGAACCATTCACATATTCAATATAATATAATTATAGAAAATGTGAATATGCCATTAAAATGACAAATGCTTGCTTATAAGAGAATTGCAATAGGTGCCTGGGGCTTATTTTGAAATTGAGATTGCCTTTCAATCTTGGACAGTGCTGGTGTTCCGAGGCCACAAAAAATGCAGCCGGAACACCAATGAATATACAAATTTTTGTATGCTCCGCTATGCATCCGCATAACAAGTATCGAATTTTTTTTTAATATAAAGGGAAAAATACGAATCTTTACTAGTAAAGATTGATTGAATTTTGCTTATATAACATGAAATAAATTTTCGATAATCGAAAGTCCCGAGGAGGCGTCCTGACGAAATAAAAATTAAAATTTTTTATTCTACGCTGGTTGCCTTTATTTTCCTGCTTGGCTCAGAAAAACAAATTTGATTTTGATGAGTGAGTAGAGTAGAGTACTGTACTGACCA